>PVJX010017259.1:0-38606 GCA_004027295.1 Dolichotis patagonum | reverse complement strand
CACACACACACACACACACACACACACACGCACACACCCTGGTGCTGGGTTTTGGTTCATTTTGGCCAGTGAAGGAAAACAGAGTGTGCTTTCATCTTTGGACAACCCAGCAGAGCTGCAGTAGAATGACTTACCTACGAGGCAATATTTCATTTGGACTCATTCAGCCATTAATTGTTCTGTGGTTTCTGACTAATTTCCTCCTTCCCTTTGGTGCAGCAAGTCCTTTTAAGGAGAGGAAGTTTGAGGGTTACTTGGCAGCTTCACAACTTCCATTTGCTTAAAAATGTGGAAACACTACCTAGATTCAGAAAAGAAAAGAGAGAAAAGAAAGCTACAAATGCAATTGCTCCAGGGAAGCAGAGTCATCTAAGTCTACACATTCCATCCCAGATCAGCCTGGCTGAGCCAATCCTCCTAGTCAGATGCAGGAGCAGAGCTTCCCATTTGTACACAGAGATGCCTCATTCAAAGGACTCATGAGAGAATGTATGAAAGTCGAATAAAGGAGAGCCTCAACAGTGCTAAAGAACCAATACTCAATGCTGAGCTTTAGTTCAAAATATATCAGGATCCCTCATGGAACTAGAAGTACTGAGTAAATTCTGAAATCAACGTAACATAGCTGTCAAACTGTGTTGGATGGCAGACATACTCAGTAGCCAATTTCCAGCCTGGGACATGTTTACTTCACTGAATTGATATCAGCATCAACTGCTAATATCAATGGTATCTGACCCTATAGATTGACAGGTCATGATGGGCCACTAGGATTAATGCAAAAATTGGTTAAATTTTCCTCCTAATATTTACTGAGTATGTATAATATGATAATATTGTCATCTTGCTTGCATTATTTTATTTAATTCTCACATCTATATGAAATAAGTACACATGTTATTTCTGTTTCCTAATTAAGACTCTGAGAGGTTAAGTAATTTACCAAGGTTACACAGCACCTGACTGATTGCCAAACTTTAAACTATCCTAACTTTTACCAATGAGAAACTATTGCAATATTTCAAGTAAATATTGCCTGCCTCTTTCTAGGGCTCTGGTTAGGTTGTTAGTGTTTTCTAGGGATACAAGTCTGCTCCTCACCTTCTTTCATTTCCCTCAGCATGCTCAGGACAGAACAGTGCCCCAAATGAGCTAGCACCAATGTATTTATTCAGTCAGGGAAACTGATCAACGTTTAACTCTTCTCTCCTGCCATCTTGCTCACTGTTAGTTTTTCTGCTTCCCTGTCACTTGCTGTTTATATCTGTTAAAGTGCTAAAGAGAGGTTTGGAAACAAGATCGTGTGTTTCTAATCATTTCCCCAGGTTGATGATAATACTGAAGAGGAGGGCACTAAGAGTGAGTTGCTAAGTGAGAAAAGTAGCAAGTAGTGTTTCTTTGAAGGAGAGAAGGAGGGAAAGAGAAAGTAGAAAGCAGGAAGGTGGGGAAAATGAAACAAACCATCCACAGAGAAGGGTGCGCAGGGAGCGCTCTCTAACTTTAGTCTGTTTATAGGGATGACAATTGAAGCATTTGATATGCAGACTTATGACATTTTATTTGGATAACTTTAGCTTACAACCACTTGGCTCTGAATCTAGGCAAAGGAATAAAACTCAGTAAACAAATTCAACACTCAGAAATCTGGGGAAAGAACTATGGAGGCAGTGAGTGGTTCACATATGCTTGCAGTAGAGACTAGTGAGATGCATTTAACATCCAGCCCCTCTCCTTTCTCACATAAGGAAGCCCTCTTCTCCACAAGGACAGAAGAGCTTGGCAAAGCACTTTGCTGTCATTCTGCTGGGCCATATTCTCTTGACATTAAATGACAGTGCTCACCCACACATAAATGTCAACTAGACAGTGCATAAATATTTATGGGGTACCTGCTTGTGCTTATCATTGGAAGATCCAAAAGACATGCACTCTGGTGCCTTCCATGTACTTTAGTTGGAAACACCCTAACACGAGAACGGCAAATACATAGTACCTATACCACTCTGTTTCTGCTTGTCCTCAAAGTAGACACCTTAACACAACAGTAATGCACATTTTTACTACATGAAGGAGCACATCAGAATCTTCATCATAGCAGTCCATGAAATCCCTATTCATGGTTACAAATTGTCCCAATAAAGGGAAAATTTCTCCTCCTTATCCTTGACTAGCATCAGTAGAACAGTAGCATTATATAGGAAAGTATTCCATGGTAACCTGTATGGCACAATGAGGAGTTCAGGGGACATGGGGACTTATCAAGGCCATGGTACTTGAAGTAGATGCAGAGGATGCATGTGACTGAGAGCAGCATGAGTAAAGGAAGCCCTTCTCCGTGGCAAGCACAAAGTGTGACAAGACAGGCCCTACAGCCACTAAAGTCGAGTCAAGTAGGGGAATTCCTTACTAATTCACAGCTACCTGATTAGGGGCTGGAGGTATCCACTCCTGACAGGGCCAGGCAGAGGAGACAGCTGACTACCCAGCCACCATTGCTGAAAATGGTGAAGGAGGACCAGGGGCCAGGAAATACAGTCAGATGTCAAAGCAGTGTGCAGGGCCACCAGCTTGGAGGAGTGTCAGAAATGCCAAACAGGAAAAAGTAAACTTCCAAAAGCAGTAGGGGGGAAACATCCTCCAACTGTTAGATCTTCAGTAGCAAATGTGCTGGGAAGTATAAGAGATGAGAAGCAAGTGAGAATGTCTTCTGGTCTTCTACCCTAGAAAAGATAAAGCAGTTGAGGGCAGGGTGTAAGGTATTTACAGTTTTCTTCAAAACATGGTCTGTGTTCAGTTACTTTCATTTCACCCTAGGAACAGAATAGAAAGACTTCTCTTAGCAAAAGACTTTTAGGTAGGATATCAGAAACACTTAAAACACGGTTGTTGGAAGCTGGTTTGCATGAGCAAAAATGATATGGTATTTCCTTTATAGGGTGTCTTTGAAAAGAGAAATAGCGCAAATCTGGGCTGTATGACATACAATTTCACCTGGAGGCAGAGCATAAAGTAAATAGCTTCTGGAAGCTCATTCCAGGAAGGACACTGAGGCTGTAAACTGCACGCAATCCTAGACCGACTAAGTGAGCCCATATGTTAGAGGAGCTCCTCTGTCCACTGTTTGAGGTCTTACATTTGTTTATCCTGGTCTTCGCCCCCAGCTGTAACCACACCATGGCTCATATAACTCAACAAGAAAAGAATGTAACCAACTCATGGGCACCAGCTATCTTCCAAACTCCCTTCCTTTGTGAACAGCCTTATGAAGGCACTGCCATCCATTGATGTGAGTCAGGTTGTTCGGCTGGAAATAGCATTAACTGAATGAAGAGGGAACGAGTTTTTTCCCTTTTAAAAAGAGACAAAGGTTGCCATGGAGGACACATTCATGGAGCTCACTGAAGAAATGATATAGAAGATATAGTTGGGAAACCTTTAACAGGGTTGGTGATACCATTGGATGCAAATTAGGCAAAATTATGTTTAAGACCTTGAATCTTGGTGTGCCTAACAGTAGAAGCAACAAAGAGAATAGAACCCAAACCTTGGAGTCATATTCTTGGTTTTTCAATGAACGATCATGAACAAAGAATTTCATCTTTCTGAAAACTTTATTTCTATTCTTTAAAATAGGCCACAAATCTATTGGCTAATCCAAACAATATTTTGAGATGAAAGAGACTGTGGCTTAACTGATTTAAGAACACATAAAGAGAAATCTCTTATTGGGTTGCTATTAGTCACAAAAAAAAGTAGTAGGAGGAAATAAGGAAGGAAGAAAGGGAAGAAGAAAGGAAAGGAAAGGAAAGGAAAGGAAAGGAAAGGAAAGGAAAGGAAACAAAGAAGGAAGGAAGGAAGGAAGGAAGGAAGGAAGGAAGGAGGCAAAGGAAAGGAAAGGCAAAGCAAGGCAAGCAAGGCAAGGCAAAGCAAGGCCTCTGCCAATTCCCTATTATGGAAACAGTCAGAAGTCCCAGCTAGTGACATCTGCAAGTTCTTCTTTAATCCATTACTGTTAAGCTTTAAGTGATTCTAGCCATTCTTCTGACAGTTACATAAAATATATGGAGCTGTGTCTCTGCACCCCTCCCTGGGGTTAGTCTTTGGTTTTGGGAGTGAACTGTCCAAGGGCTAGGTGTGTGTGGCATTTGGAGGTGTCTGATATTCAGTGCTCCCCAGGTTCAGTTTCTGTTCTGACCTCCTCTCTTTAATGGCGTGGAAGCCTTTGCTCATTGTGCATTTGAAAGTTAATCCAGATTCTGCAACACTCCTGTGTTCTGAGGGAAGAAGACAGAACCCTGAGACAGGCAGTGAGAATTAAAGGACATAAGACTTCAGAATTGCTTCTCTTCTGGGGTGTGTCTATTGCTCCAGTTTTATTAAGTGTAGTAATTTTCTGAGGCTGTTGTAACAAATTTGGTGATTTCAGACATTAGAAATTAATTATCTCACAGTGCTGGGGTTTAGAAGTCCCAGGTCTTAGGTGGGAAGTGTTCCTCCAGGGACTCTAGTGAAATGCTTTGGTCTCCTAGCTTCAGTAGCTGCCCTGCCACTTTCAGGGCTTGTAACAGCATGGTCAGGTTTTTGTCTGTTCCTCCATCATCCTTTCCATGGGTCAGCCTGTAGGTATACCTGTGCTGGAACTTAGGGCCCACTCAAATAACCCAAGTTAGGCACCTTCTTTCTAGACCCTTAACTTAATCACAAGTATAAAATCCCTTTTGGAAACACAGTTTCCAAAGTTTCAATATGGATATCCAGTGGGGAGGGTGGGCATTTTGCCATCCACAAAACAGGGAGGAAAATTCAAAGTAATTTTGCCCATAATATCGCACATGATTTCCACAGCTCTGCAACAACTATTCTTATTTATGTTCCACAGATGAAGGTTTTTTAAAAAAAAAGTTATACTATTTTTAGCAAGTTTAGGGTTTGTAGAAAAATTGAGCAGAAGATATAGATCATTCCCAATATGCCCTTATCCCATGTTCCTCCGTTCATGAACTCAACTTTCTTTATGATTCTGGTCACAAACCAAACCGGATGAACACTGAATCAAATTTCCCCATAAGGTCAACACTGGATCTAACCATTGAATTTAATTCGATTTTCATCCAGCATGGTTTGTGTTTGTGAATCAGTTCACGAACTTGATTCTTTCCATGATTCTGGAAAAGATGAGCACATTTGTGTTTATGTGGCCACGTTTGTCACCCAATGCAGAGCTTGCAAACAGAAAGCTTTGCCAAACCAAACTGTTCTTAAATGAAAGCATCCATGAACCAAGGTATCTACAGACCTCCCCACCATCTCAATTCTGCACGAGAGTGGTACATGGGTCACAGTCCATAACACTGTGTTCACGTACCATTATCACTTGGAGTCCATAGTTCACACTAGGCTCACTGCTGGTGCTGTATATACTGCAGGTTTTGACAAATGTACATCAGCGGGCATCTACCATTACTACATCACGCAGGGCATCTCACTACCTAAAATCCTGTGTTCCACCTACACACTCCTCTCTGTCCTCTAACTTCTGGCAATCACTTATCCTTTTACTGTTTTTATAATTTTGCCTTTTCCATATTATCATATAGTTGGAATCATACAGCATGAAGGCTTTCCAGATTGCCTTTTTTCACTTAGCAATGCACACTTACAGTTTCTCTGTGTCTTTTCATGCCTGAGTAGATGATTTTTTCTTAAATATTAGTATATGTTTGTGATGTATAATAATTACATTTCTCTTAGGGAATCAGTACACATATATTCACATATTAATCCTTTTCATTTTCCCTTCTCTCCACTTCCACACTTCCCCTCACTGTAAGATGAAGGGAACTTGCCCCAGGTAGCTCAGCTAGTATACAAGGGACTTGTATTCTCTCTGACTCTAGTCAGTGGTTATATAGGTCATGGTAGGTTAGGGACCTAACCTACCATCGTGCTGTCACTGTGTGACCTTAGGGTACAGCTTAGCACTTATATAACTACTGCTTATAGCAATCAAGGTCCTTTCTGTCTTTATGATTCTACTAAAAAGACATCTACTTTTCAAGTGAAATAGAGTATAGCTTAAATAGTTGTTGTTGCATAGAAAAACTGTTTGACCTTGTCACCAAGAAAGACTTTCAGAGGACAGACTTTGCTTCTAGAAGTTTGGTTCTACAGTGTTCATCTCTCCTTACATTCTTTAATCCTGCCATAGTTACATCTTCAATCAAGCTAGCTTTTATTACCTAACAAAACACCTTCTATTTTATCAGGAATTTTAAACAACTCTAAGAATGTGGTGCAGTTTTGAAAACCCAGACACATTTCACAGTCAGATCCAAGAACTCAGTCTATTTTGAATTAGCATGTATTAGTTAATTTTTTTTTCAATACTGGGGATTGAACTGTACCACTGAGCTATGTCTGTAGCCCTTTTTATTTTACTTTTATAAGTTTTGAGACAGGATCTCACTAAGTTATGCTAGCATGGCTTAGTCTTGTGATCTTTCTGCCTTAACTTTCCTGAGAGGATTCTAGAAACCTTTAGAGTAATAGTTCTTAATTTTTGGCCTTCTTGGAAACTACTTGGAGGGCTTTGTATAAAATCTAGTGAGTTTCCTATTCAACAAATCTGGAATAGCTCCTGGGAATTTGCATTTCTATCAAATTTGCAAATCTATCAAAGGGACTACCCTTTAAGAGTCACTGGTGTAAGACAACAAGTCCTAACAGATAGACTGGAGCCTCCAGGTTACTATGGTATTTTATGAGCAGTAAGTTTCGTCTACTGTCTGAACAAATAAAACTACCATTATGTAGGCTTGTTTAAATTTTTTGATATTGAAAAGAGATTCTCACTCTTAGAAAATTTTACTAATCCTTGAATAAAATCCAGAAAGTCAATCAGGTTTTATTTCTTTTGCCAGTACTGATCTAGTGGCAGAAGCTCCGGTAGTGTTGTGTGGAGAATGAATCAAATTTTGCATTTTGGCTCAGTAGGAAAGAAGGTCGTAGTTTACTGGATACATTTGTCTATATGAAGAAGAGAGAACAACTACCTATATGATGCATTTCTTGAGCTTTTTTCTTAATATTGGAGTAGTTTCCATGTAGACATGCATTTTGTTTCTTGCTCTGGGCTGATTTCATCTACCCTTTGGGAGCAGATGAGTTTCATGATGCGATGCCTTTCACACCTCCCACCCAGCTCACCCTTCTGATTTCCAGAGCTGTGCCTTCAACTGACCTCACAAGTTCCTAGAATATTACATACTCACCTTGTAGTGAGCATAGTCAACAAGGAACTGTTGATTTTCCTCCTTAAACTGCTTTCATCCCATCTTAATGTATGTAACTCTCAACTATTCTTTCATCCTGGGAAAAGTATTCAACTCCTCTCTTGTGCTCCTGAGTACTGTTCAATCCATCGCTAAGTTCTGTGGATTCTGCACAGACTGTAGCTGGAATGCACCTGCTTATTCCCTTCCTAGGACTTACTCAAAGTCACCATCGTCACCCATCTGTATTGAGCTGGTATCTTCCTTCTCGGTTTTTCCACTTTCGTCTTGTTCATCCCTCCACTCTCAAGCCCAACTGATTTCCTAATAATCTAGAATCTTCAACAGTTTCCTACTTGGCCCAAGGTCAAATTCCAACATTTATACTGGTCACACAAGGTGCTGGGTTGCTCTCCATCCCAGCTCCACTGTTTCCCTGCTGCCTGTACAGCGACAACACCAGCCTCTTGCTCTGTTGCTCAGATGTCTCAGATGCCTCCCACCACACCAGGGCACTCAACAGCTCCTTCCCAGCCTGCAGGAACTCAGGAATGTCAGTTACATAGAAGAATGAGTAGCACCGTACTGAGGTGAAGCGTCTCAGACCATTCTCTTCTCAACTGTCTGTACGATTCCTCTATTTCTTCCCCTTTGGAGTCTTCCCATCAACACTAGAGTGGGTGTCTAGGGCCAGGTAAAGAGGATAAAGGGGAAGATATTCCCATTTATGCCATATCCTTTGTCTGAGATCTGGGCATGGGAACTTTACTCCAGGCAGCCACCCACTGAGACCCCAGGAGAGGAGTCTTCTGGCTGCCCTGCTGAGCTCTGTGGTGTATCACAGAGGGATCATATTGCCTCTGACGCCTGACCACAATGTACATTTGGGAGAAGGGAGCTTGTTGGAGGGGAAGAGTTGGACTATTTCCACTCCCTAGATTAGTTTGGGGTTTGTACTTTAAAAGTTTTATAATTCCCTTGGCATTTTTAACGTCATCCATAATTTGCTTCCACATTCCCTAGCCCAGCTTTGAATGAGGGAAGTGCATCTTATTTTGAAGATCAGCACTAGAAGAAATGGCAGATGGGACCTTGATATTTGCAGTGGCTGCAGGAAGAGAGAGTACTGACCCAAATCAGAGTTCCCAGTGTGTCCCCAGTGTAGGAATACAGGACCTCAGCTATGGCTGGATGATCTCTTTGCTGTTCTTCTCCTGCCTGTGTCTCAGCAAGAAAATCTTCCAGTAATGCAACTGGGAGTGATTGCTTCAGTTCTGGAAATCCTACGCACTCATAGGACATAGAGAGGGCCTAAGACAGTCAGGAACAGAAATCAGGTCTAATCACACCGACAAACTGAAACGTCTACAAACTTTGAGCCAAAATAAATCTTTCCTCCCTTAACTTGTGGGTGTTAGTTATTTTGTCTCAGCAACAAGAAAAGTAACTAAGACAACACCAATCAAATAAAACAACCTGAGTCACTTCTTTCTTGTCTTCTAGGATGGCCAAGGCTGGTGTTGAGGCTGTCTTGGATAACCAAGAAAATGAAGGAGCAGAAAAGGAAGTAATGGGAATCCAGGGGCAGTTGATAAATGTAAAAGCAATTCATTTATTTACACTTCTCTTATGAGTCTCATACTTGACAAGATACTACTAGGGAAGCAAAACAAAGTAAGATACTCCCAACTAAACTCCCCATTCAGAGAGATCAAGTCTAGTGAAGGTACAAACACTCTAGGTCACTGTTAGCATGTAAGTTTTTCTGTTATCTGTGAAGCTTGACTTATAGCAGATCTGGCTTACAGTTTTCTTTTTTAAAAACTCTATTACTAAAGTATTCAGAGGATATAACCGAATGAATTTCTTTTAGAAATGACCCTCACAGGGAGCCAGAATTAGCTAATGAGAAATCTTCAGAATTCTGAACAAAGCAGACTATCCATCAATTATCTGTCAATCTACCTATCTAATTTCTATCAGCTAAGCAAACAATGTAAGAGCTTGGTCACTAAGGAATTTCTGATTGAAGGGACATCATTGCTGGACTTGGTTCTTTGGAAACGATCTTTATGGAGATTTTCTTTCTTCCTTTCTCCTTCCTTTCTTTTCCCTGTACTTTCTTCAGTCCCTCTCTCCTTTCCTTTTTTTCCATTTCTTTCTTTCTTTCTTTCTTTCTTTCTTTCTTTCTTTCTTTCTTTCTTTCTTTCTTTCTTTCTTTCTTTCTTTCTTCTTTCCTTTCCTTTCCTTCCTTCCTCTCTCATCACCCTTCCTTTTTCTAACACTTAAAATAGAAAAACCTGAATTTTTTTTTTGTTAATGAGATAAGCCCAAATCAGCAAGAAAAAAGATGTAAGCACTTAGGATACTTGAATCCAGCAAGAAAAGTATCATAAAATGACTAACTAAGGTGAGCAGAATGGAACATTTGACACCTAAGAAAAGAAGAAAACAGGGCAAAGCCAGAGGCCTGGGGGGCCTTTCCTGAAGGTCTGCTTCTTGTGGAGGTTAATGGTTTCTGACTCGTGGTTAGGAAGCCAGGAAATTTAGTCAGAAGATGCTTGACTGTAATGAGTTGTTTGTGTTTCTTTATATATTATGATATTTTAAATGATGGTGTAAATATATTCTTAGATAGTTTGTGACTAAAGACTGTTATTCATGCTTTACATATAGAACTGTTATTTATGTTTTATAAGAAGCAGTTACTCTTTGTAGGGAATACATGAGGAGCTGGGCAAGCTGGGAACCAAGGAAAACCTTAATAAGAGTTAGGAGATGCTGTCCTGTTAGCAGGCCCCACCAGAAGTGAGATGAAGTTTTGCAGGAAACAGCAACCACAGTTATCCTAACAAGGAAGGCCAGGCTGGTCCATGTTCCCAGAACTGGGATAGGTACATTTGAAGTGGTCCCAGCAGTCAGTTTATACTACCAGACAAGCAGAGCCCCAGGGAATGACAGAGTTAATCATCTCCCTGGAGGTCCTCACTGCCCTCTCCCAGTACCTGAATGTCCCGGATGGCCCTGACTCCGGAGGAGAGCAAGAGCTTCCAAGAGAAGATGGAGGAGGGACACCTGTTGGAAGAGGGAAACCTGAAAAGAATCTCTGAAGGAAGAAAGAACAAAACAAAAGAGCAAAGTTCATGCCAGTTCATTAAACACACACAAATTTGGAGATAAAAGAGGTTAAGAGGTATGGGGAAAGGAAGAAACACAAAAGTCAAAACCAAGATGGGGGTGGGGGTGTTGTCACAGGTGACCCTTCCATGCCTGAATAGCCTGTCTGGGGCCCAGGGAAGAGGGGCACACAGGAGCACCCTAAGCAGTGCTTCCCCCTAAGAAAGGAGGCTTCTAAGAAGTTGAGGGATTCTGTATCTGGGAGTTGTTTCCTTTGGGGCCTTGAGAAGATATGCTTAGAAAAACCTGAGATACAACCCTGAGAAAGGAGGGAAAAGCAGTGACGTGGCAGCTTGTGAGAGGCTCTGTGGTGCCTCTGGGCACTCACCTAGAGTCTAGCGTATCCTCTGGGGGTCACAAAACAATACTTCTGCATACTAGAAGAACTGAGGGCTACTCAAAGGGTAGAACAATGAGCTGCGTGCATCGGTTACTCCATACCTGTGAGTTGGTCCTGTAATCTCAGCTACTCAAGAGGCTGAGGTAAGAAAATTACAAGTTTGATCACAGTCTGGGCCACATGGAAGTTCAGTGAGATCTTGTCTCAAAATAAAGAATAAATAAATAAAAATTTTAAAAGGCTATAAACATAGCACAGTTGTCCCTGGGTTCAATTGCCAATACTCCCTTCCCCCCAAAACTAAAAAGTAGAACAAAAAAAACCTTTGAGCCAAGGCTCCCAATCAGTGGCACCTACTCCACGTCCCTCAGAACTTCACTTACAAAGCACAAACTAAATGATAAAACCAAAAACTTCATGATGGTGCTAGCAGAGCGCTCGGCCCAAGCCTCTGAGCATGGGGCCATGTGTGACCATGGTGTTCCACACTATATCTACCTAGAGCTGTTGTATCATTGACGCAAACATGGCTGTTTTTTGTTATTTATAATGATGACACTAATAATAGAAAAATCATTACCAGGCAGTGCTATCCAGGAATCTGACATACACCAAGGAATTAGGCCCAGTTGGACAAAAGGCAAAACCGGTCAACTTACTGTTAAGCAATAATGATTTGGCAGTTCTATGCTTTCAGAGTAGAAATGACTAATTGAATTATTGCCCATGGTTACTCAGAATGTGGTATTCACTGAAGCTCAGGTTTGGGGAGATGGAAGGGCTACTGCTTTGGAATGGCATGGGTTGAATGGGGAAATTAAGGAAAATACAATAGAGTGCTTGCTTTCAGAAAGCATACAGGAAGGAAAATCTCTACTCAGGGCAAATGATAAGGCTCAAAGACTTTCTATGACATTGGTAAAAGATCTCCAAGGTCTTAAAGACTCAGAGCTCAGGCTAAAAGATTTTCTCAGTTTAATCCTATGGGCTGCGAATTCATCATGAAGGCACAACCATATGAGATGTCTGAAGTGAAAGTTTAAAGCATGGCTAAGAATGACTGGGCAGGTGAGGTTTACGATGGGGTGGACAGGAATGGTAAGAGCATTCAGATCCTCTCCTCTGACCATCAGTTGAAGACTGTCCACCTCCCTCACTCAATACATCTAGTTTTGCTAGAAAGTCATGCAACTCCTTTTAAAGGTCGTCTTCTTGTCTCATCCAATTGCTCATAATTATTTCCTGACCTATAACTATAAACAGATCCCACTGTATGCCAAAGAGTTCATCACAAATCAAATCCAAAAGAAGACTACTTCTCATTACTCCCACGTATATACTTGGATTATATGCCAGGAGTAGCTTCTAAGGCTCTTACATTAAAGAGAGAACATATTTTTTTAGGTTATGATAAATTTACTGATGCACATTCACTTGCCTTCTATTCAGGATTTAATATGCAGACCTAAGAGCTAAGCTGGATTCTAACTGTTTTGGGGGGTTGATACATTGAAATCTTGGTTAACCTGTTTCTCAAGTAAAATCAAGTTTATATGCCATAAAATTTTGGAGTATTCTGGAAAAAGAATCTGAATAATTTGAGATATGAAACTGCTGGAGTAGATTTATCATGGGTGAATGCCTATGGATTTCTTCCCTCTATAATCTACAGAAATTAGAGCCCCAGTGCATTGCTGGTTGGAATGTTAAATGGTACAACCGCTATGTAAAGCAGTCCAAGGGCTCCTTGGAAAATTAAAACTAGAATTATCATACAATCCAATAGTTACACTTCAGCACATACAGCCAAAAGAATTAAAAACAGAGACCCAAACAGATACTGATGAACCCATGTTCATAGCAGTGTTGCTCACAGAAGCCAAAAGTAGAAGCAACCAAATGTCCTTCCACAGATGAAGAGATAAACAAAATCTAGTATAGGAATACAATGGAACATACAATACAATTCAACCTTAGAAAAGAAAGAAATTCTGACACAGACTACTGCAGGGATAAATACTGGGCAATATACTAGGCAAAATATGCCAGTAACATATTATGATTACTTTCAAATTATATATGCTTTCATTTATATGAGACACCAAGAGTAGTAAAACTCAGAGACAAAAGCAAACTTCACAGGGACAGAAAGTAGGTTGGTGGTTGCCAGGATTTTGGGGTGGGGGAAATGGAGAGTTATTGTTTAATGAGTAGGAAATTTCAGTTTGAGAGTAAAGGAATCGGAGGAGAGATAGTTGGCAAAAGATGCCAATAATATGAATATATTTAATGTCACTTAGCTGCCTATTTAAAAATGGTTAAAATGCTAAATTGCATGACCTGTTCATTTGACCACAGCAAAATAATTTAAAAAATTTAACGAGGGCTGGACTCAAGTTTGCTTAGTAAACTCATGGCTTGGTAGGATCCCAAAATTCCATTATAGTCATGCATCACTTATGGTAGGAGTATGTTCTGAGAAATGCATTGTTAGGCAATTGTATCATTGTGCAGATGTTATAGATTGTCCCTACCGGAATGAATATGACTACAATATCACCAGACAAGGTAAACACGTGAGACCACCACTGTGTATGTGGTACATCATTGCCTGAAACATCATTATGTGGTGAATGACTGTATCTAGCCCCAGTTGACATATTATGTAGCCCTGAAGACTATAGTTGAGCTGTTAATGAACAGAATTATTCTACACTGATTCTCTTATGCAGTGTGCCATAGAAGAGGAGCCACTGTTGGAGGATACTTTAAGTGCTGAAAAGGTCAGATGGAAGATCCTGGAACTCTACTTCCTCTCTAAATACTGGATCATTAACTGTACAACACTGTTGGATGGATCTCAGAAATTGTCTCTCACTACCTTGATTTTGAATGATTCAAAAATGATAATCTCAACTGCATATTTACTTAACAATAAGTGTAAAATGACAAATGGAAAAGAAGTGTCTTGAAAAACTGGCTTAAGGTATAAACTTTTTAATAATTTGATCTTATTTGTTTTGTTCATGTACAAAGTACTTTGCTTCCTGGAGAAAATCAATGTAGTCCTTGGGACCTAGAATACAACTGCTTCTACCTAAGCAAACAAAAACTACAAGTAATGTGTTAACTCCTTAGAGGTCCAGCAGTCCGACTTCACTGCCTATCCCTGGAGTTATATCAGCTCTGTGGGCTACAGTGTAGCTCCCAGGGAGCTCACTTATCTCTTCATTTTTAACCTCTTCAATGTTCCACACTGGTCCACCAGACTGGTAGCACTATGGAGGAAGGGACTATTCTATGCTGAACAACAATGAATAAGTCATCACAGATGCTTAAGTAAATTATCAAAATACCAGGTCATATTTCCTACAACCTATGAAAAACATGATAACTGCCAGGTGTGTATGTCTGTAACTCCAGTACTCCAGGAAGGATGGCAGGTAAAACACAAGTTTCAGCCAGCCTAAGCAACTTAACCACTTGGCAAGGACCTGTCTCAAAACTTTAAAAAAAAAGTTGAAGGGCTAGGATATAGATCAGTGGTATAGCCCTCCTGGGTTCAGTCCCCAGTACTGAAAAATAAAAGGAACAATTGTCTTATAGAATTTTCTAGGCATTCCAGGGGCCAGAACTATGTCAGAATATTCATTTCAAATGAAGAAGAACCTGAAACTTCTGCCACCTACTATTAGGAAAGAGATTTAGTTATCCTATTTTGACTTATGGACCATGGTAACAAATCTGAGTGTAGCGGTCCCATCCATTTTCCAAATGATCAGAAAAGCTGTGGGACCCCAAATGGAAAATTTCCTTCAGGATGTATGATACCTTTACTTCCCAAAACTGTTCAGCGTAGCTATAGCAAATGGCAATATGATGGTATCTGTGGTAAGCACTAATAAGAGAATTACTGGACATGAAATTAGTATTCTCAACTGTTTCTTGGCATTGCACCCCAACAGAGAAAGGCTTTCTAAGTCCAGGAGACCCCAACATTGAGTGACTATAGAATGAATGAGACCAGGATTCAAACAAGTATGTATCACAACTGTCACTTGCAAAAGTGGTCACTTCATGCTCCCAAAGGCTTACTTTTGGCTCACTTTAACCCTGTCATAGGTACTCTATCACCACTTGGACAAGGATAAAGTAAAATTGGAGCCTGGTTTGGATGTGAAGAATGTACTGGTTCAAGCCAGAATGTGTTAGCTACTGCACGACAGCCCTGAACAATGGTGGCCAATTTGATGGAAAAGGCAAATTCCCCCAGGAGGCAAGCCAGCAAGTTTTAAAGCAGAAAAGACAAAGAAGTTAAATTCCTGGGAGTTACTCAAGCCTTAGGAATGGTCCATGGAGCTCCTTCATAGTCCTTCCTCAACCTCAACCATGGCCTTAAGAGACCCACACAGGTTTACTCTGACCTTTCTTTTTATGAGTTCCTTCAAAATTCTTACCTCCCCTCCACAAGAAAAGGGAACAAGATAACATTCAAGCACAGAGTGTCCTCCTCTTTCTATCTCTGTCTCTGTCTTTCTGTCTGTCTCTGTCTCTCTCTCTCTTTTCCTCCACTCCCTTCCTTCTCCCTTTCCTTCTCCCTTGCTCAAATATCAAATGTGCAGTGGTCTTCTCAAAGTAACTACAGAAAGTAAAGCAGAGTGTAATTGCTGCCCACGGCACCTCCCAAATCCCATCACTGCATCTCTGGAGCGCCTTAAATAGATCTTCTTTTTATGGCCAAATTAGATTTCATAGCACCCTGTCATAAGAATCATTGATCCTCCAAACCCTTGGAAAATTAGCAACTGTTTCATGAGCCTAAGATGTGGTCATTGTCAAAGCTTTCCATGTGGGTTAGCTGAAATAAAAGAAGACTGAGGATTAAAAAAAAAATTAAGGAAAAGTTCTCTTGTACTAAAATATAGTGGCAGATTGAGTCCTTGCTGAAATATTCAGGTTTGCACACGGATTTTTCAATCATAACCATAAAACTCCTGCCAAGCAATAATGATCATAATAAACTAAGGAGACCTTGGGTTGAACAAATCATTACAGTTGACAATTGAGGTGTAAACATGACCCTAATTAATGAATCTATAATCTCTCTCCCAAGTTTCTGGCTGCTAGCCATGCTTCTAATTAACAGAGGCTGAGAGCAGTGTTGATCTGAGGGTGGTGCAGCTGCTAACTGAATTCTGCCGCACACTGACCCCTCCCAGGTTTGACTGTTTGGCCACTTCTTTATCTGTGGAAACTCACATAAGGCATAGGATTCTCCTCCAAAGCATCTTTGGTCTCTGGTCAATTTTTATCTCTATTTTGCTAGAATATAGGTAAACTACTTGCTGAATGACCCTGCCATAGGCCACAAAGACCAAAGAGAGCTGGTCTTTGTTCTTTTAAAGTACTTACAAAGGACTATCCTTAAAAATAGAAACAAACAGAGACAGCATGCTCTCTCCCTTAGCATGACACAGGAGACGCACCCTGGCAGGTTAAGAAGCCCGACCCCAGTCTCAGAGCGGTTTTCTGTGGAAAGGTCTCCAGGCTCTCGCCTTCTGCTTGAGGTCCTTCCTGATCAGAGCCCATCTCTGGTCTCGGAACCACCATTTCTTGTGCCATTTCAGACTCTGTGTGAACCATGTGGTGTCAAACACTCCAAAGAATTAGTGGTTTTCTCACAGACGCTCCTTGACATCTGTTCTTCAGCCTGACAGCCATTTTTTGATGCTAAAGGAGAGAGAGAGAGCTGTTTCCAGACAAGACCCTCTGCCATACATCCATCGAGTGGTGTTGACAGTCCTTCAAGCAGTGTGCTGCGGGGGCAATGCTGTCTCAGTAAAAATTCTCACTGGGATCCAATGATTTATTTAGCTAACAGCTTAGTTAATTATGTCAGTTTGACAATTTCAAGAAGGAAGCAAAAACACACACGGGCTGGATGAGCAGTTTGTCAGCAGTATCTAATACTGAGACACAGTTAGGAAACCCAATGATTCCTTTGTAAAAGTCCCGAAGCTATCAAGCATTCCTGTGCAATCAAGGGCCACTAGTACACTGCCAAAGAATGTGCTTCCTCTACACACGTGAATAAGGCGAAGTAAGACAAAACACCAAAAAAGGGGTGCATTTTTCAAATACTGAAATTTCCTCTGGAAAAAGAAGGGACGTTTCAGTTGGAATCTGGAGGTATGGATTCCAGTTTCTCTTCTTCGGAGTGACTCCTCTCATCACTTTAGCTTTCTTGTCTCTACCAGGATCAGTCAAGTTGGAGTGCATGGTCCTTTATAGTTCTTGCATGCTAGAATATCTCAGAATAGTGAAGGTTCAACTGGCAGGAAAGTCCAGAGCCTGCAGAGGAGTTGGTAGGACATAGCAAGTGAGTAGACATCACAGATTTTTTTGCTTTTGAGTCAAAACCTTGTCTCTTACCTGGCTAGGGACGGCCTTTCTTATTTCTTATAGTTCTACTGGCTTCATCTCTACTCCATTCAAAGACAACTGTTGTAGTTCCTTAACACAAAAGTCTTATCGATCTTTTTCTCTCATAGGCCCTGAAGCTAGTTGCAGATTTATTCATGTTTTCCTTGCATATTTTAAGTATCCCCAGTGCTAGAGATACAGGGCAAACAAAACATTGTTGGCTGTCATGGAGATACATGTGCTAGGGCTTAATAGTTTCTTACATAAGATATGGCCAGGTATTGTTCTCTCGCGCGGAAAAGAAGAACCATAAGAAAACGACTGCAGTACACCAGAGGCAGAAGACAAAAGCGAAGTCCACATGCAGACTGTAGCTAATTAATCTATAACAGAACTCCGCAGCAGTAGGATGTTTATAGTATCTTTGGTCTCTTGCACAACACAATCATAGGAATAACATGGCACTCTGTGGTACACATATCCCTTTTACAAATGTTCCATCATTTTATTTAACCAGAACCTTTCTCAAGGATTTAGTACTACCTTTAATAGGTGAAGCTGATGAATGTTCTGAGAGTTTTAAATGACTAGCCTAAGATAACCATTAAACAGAAGAGCTGAGACCGACTGTTCTGTTTACTTCAACTTGCATACTCTTTCCATTATGATAAAACTACTCTGAACATTTCTCGTTCCATTTTCTCTTTTAAAAGACTGTTTTAGTGAACTGAAGCTTGCCAAAACCTCATTCTGACTACAAATCATGGAGCCTCCCCCATGAACTTAGCAACTGCTCCCAGAGTTACTTCTTAAATCTTGTTTTAGCTATTAAATTTTGGTCTGATATGTAAAGCAGCCACCTTAACAACATGGGCATGTTAAAATCAGAAAAGTGATTAATTCCTCAATACATTTTGATTGTAACTGAGACAAAACATTTCAGGGCTCAGTTTAGAAGTATGTGCCTAGTTCTGGGAATGAAGAGCTTATGGAGTTGTCCTAAGGGCCATGCAAGATGCTTCCTTTTCACTTTCACTGAGACAGGAAATGGATATGTTAAGCTTCTTACAGAAGAATATAGGTTAAAGACATAAAACAACTTCAAGGTGGCAAGTGCCATGTTCAGCAGAATCCATGGATGCCTTCAGAGCACACAAATTATGCTGCTTCTCCCATATGGTTCTCCTAAAAGGCTTGAGTCGGAAAATAAGGAATGGGTACTTGTGACTGAAATGACTTCATGTTGTTCTACCCAGTCTTCATTGTTTAACCTTACAGCAGTATAGAGCAGTAGAAGGAAAAAAGGCATATGAGATAAAACTGTTTTCCTCAACAGGAAAAAGAGAAATGAACAAGAATTTGGGGTCATCTGGTCTCTCCGGGCTCTGCCTCCATCAATCTATGCTACAGAAAGACATTCAGTATTTGTGACTCTTTGTTTCTACATCTTGATTGTAAGATGGGATGAAAGTATCTTGGTCTAACCTCCCTGACAGTGTGTAACAAGAAGGCCTCGAGATAGCCTCTACCACACATAAGTTCACAAGGACAAACTTCTGTTTGTTTTTACTAGTGTTATATCCAAAGAGGGTACCTTAGATATACACTGGACCTGACACATGGCAGGCATTCAATAAATGCTTGCTGAACAGATGTATAAATAGCACCTGTAAAAATACTTTGAAATGTAGAAAAAATGGAAAAGGGAAATATTACAGCTATGTCCACCATCTGTGGCAACTATTCCAGTATATGCCTCCTAGCCTCTTCCACCTCCACACTACTCCCATGCCCATTCCTATTAGTTGGGACAGGTTCAAAAAGAACAAACCGACAGCATTCATCTCTACAAAACAGAACCAA
Source organism: Dolichotis patagonum (assembly GCA_004027295.1). Classification (NCBI taxonomy): domain Eukaryota; kingdom Metazoa; phylum Chordata; class Mammalia; order Rodentia; family Caviidae; genus Dolichotis; species Dolichotis patagonum. Next base: position 19,532 of record PVJX010017259.1, on the reverse strand, counting down.
GCTAGTGGCTATGGGAAGCACAACACGATATCTACACTGCAGAGACTAAAGTGAGATAGGATGCTACTGACATCTCTTTTGGACCTTCTTATTTTTCTTGAGTCTTGTTGAGGAAAATGTGAAGAAACCCTATCTGTTAGAACTCAGCAGGGATACGGATATAAAAATCAGAAGGGAAATTCTCTGAATCTACCAGTTTTGAAGAAACTCTTCTGAAAAGTTAGTCTTTGAATCATAGGGAAGCCAGTTAACTTCCCTCCCAGTTGACTGTGGGGAGCTGTGAAGGAGAACACGTGATCAGACATCAGTTGAATGGGGATACACCCGTGCCATGCAATCAAAAGTAGCTGATGCCCATTTTGCAACTCGATATTAAGTGAGCATTTTCTAGCCAATCTCCCTGCCCCATCACAGAGTTGCCTCTCAAATATAAATGTCAAGTGAAGCAGAAGAAATTAATTTAATATGCTTTATGGGCACTGGGTAATACCCAGAAGGCTAACAATGGCAGACCTGAATTATAAAAGAATTGGGAATGAGGATGGTTTATAGACCCTGGCATGTTGCCCAGGGCAGTAGAGTAAGTGGGAGAAGGAAAGGCTGGTAATTGGGGTCAGTGTCCAGCTTTCTTTTCAGCATGAGTGGTTTTTAGACACGTCAGGACTTTTCCTTTCAAAGACAGCACATAATCTTTTGTTCAGGCTACCTCCAAGACACCAGAGCATCTACACTTTATATTGTACAGGTACTGGCTCACTGGTGATGGCACTAGATTTGCTTCTAGCAATTGGAGGATTCTGTGTGAGGCGGAGACCAGGAGCACCTAACTGGTACTCTGTCTGTGTTGAAGCATTTTAGCATATAAAGTTAAATGTCTGGCTCTGAAATTAAATTACCTGGATTTAAATTACACTTTTGCAATTTACAGACTGAGCAATTTAGGCAGCATACTTAACCTCTGTCTTTTCATGTTCAGGTGGCTCTGAAATTTTTGTTTATAAACTAGAAGGACTACTAGCACTTATCTGAGAGAGTGGTAAAGAGGTTAAGTCCACTGATATATGTAAGCATATAGAACAGTTCCTGGTACACCTTACTCAACCAACACTGGTTATAATAACCACTGTCAAACAAGTAAGCAGTTTGAACTTTCCAACTTTAGTTTTGAGTTTGTTGATAGCTTCCAGTGTTCTCTTTTCTTCAGAAATGACAATGTGCAGAAATGACAATGATTATGTGATTTCATGGCCTCATGCCTTCATTTGAACTATAACCTCCAACAAAATATGGCGGAGTTGAGAAAACCTTTCTCAGAGTGAAAGGGGCTAAATTTGAGTATTACCTCAGCTACTAGCTAGATTGACAACTTTAGGATAGAGTCATGCTCCCTTTTGGAGGCTCAATTTCTCATTTCTAAATGAGGGGGTTGATGAGTCTAGTCCCAATACTTAAGAAATCTACTATCACCATGGACACTCAGACACTCACATGCCTAAATGCCTGGGGGATTTAGCTTGGTGGCTGGTTTGTGATGAATTCCAAAGGTACAACATCAATTCTCCTTTCCCACGTTACATTCTCAACATACTGACTGCCTCCCACTTCTCTTTTTCCTCCTCCATCACTTGGCAACTTGGGGTTCCACTGTGGTAAGTGGGAGGACCTGGAATTTCTAGAGCCCAGTGAGCCTGCACATGGCCCTTTCCTCTTCCCCAGGTCACCCTCATGTTTCTTGAAGCTTCTCACGAGACCTGATTTCTTTACTTCCAGAGCGTCATCTTCTCAGCTGTACACTAAGTGGCAATTTGTAGAAGGATCTGTTTCATGTGTTTATAGACCCATTGCTCTTCCCTTCATTTATTTACAAAGCACTAGAAGTTGAAGTTCTAATGTCGCACACAGTCAACCTGTGAAAATTCTCTAATCACAGTCTTAAAGGTCACTATAGGAAATTAAAGTATCACATAATTCTTAATTTAGAACCTTGATGTATGGAAATAACATAGGACCATAAAATAGTATACCAGTACTCTCTCCCATTAGCATTTTTCATTGTTTACTCAATTAATGATTGGCTGTATCATCAAATTAGAAGTTTAAAGAAAGTGGGACCTGTGTCTTTATTTACCCTAACATCTCCAGCATCGAATAGAACGTCTGATACATAATACAGTGTCAATAAATATTTTTGAATGAATGAATGAGTATAGATCAGCCTATCAGAGTGGCCATCTGGAACTTAAAATCATGCAGAACTCCTGCCTTGGAAATAAGATAGGGAAGAGGAGATGCCTCCAGGTCAAGGACTTCTGATCCTTCATTCAGAAGATTCCTGTTGCACTACAGGAAACTCTTGGTTTGGCCCTGTGCATACTGCTCTATCTCTGCCCTCTAAAAATGACCTCAGCACCTTTAAGAGCCAAACTTCTGGGTAGTTCACCAAGAGTAAAGCAGTCAATATAAGGTTGAAAAGAACAAAGACACAAAAAAGAAGTCAAATGACAAAATGGAACTTATCCTAGTAACTCAATAATCAAAAGCAATCAGTATAATCTATCACATTAAAATCAAAGGTAAAAACCCTACAAAATAGGTCAATTCATGCCCCCCCAAAATGGCTAACAAAATTAAATATCCATTCTTAATATAAACTCAGAGTGAGTTGGGAATAGAAAGGAGTTCCTCAACCAATAAGGGGTATCTACAAAAAACCTATAACTAACAAGATATTTGATGAAGAAAGATGAAACACTTTCCCTCAAAAACCAGGATCAAGGCAAGGATAGCCTTCCTCGTCAGTCCTGTTCAACACTGCAATAGAATTCTGAGTCAGTGCAGTAATATAAGAAAAGGAAAGGCCAGTCATTCAAAATTAGAAAAAGAAAATGATGCTTATTTGTAGATGACATGATGGCCTGTATAGAAAAATCCTAAGAAATCTATAAAAATTTCTAGCTAAGAATAAATTTACCAGGATTTCAAGGATACAAGGTCATGGTATAAAACTCCTATTTCTAGATAGCAACAGAGAACAATTGGAAATTGAAATTTAAAAGAAGCAATATTATTTACAATAGCTCTAAAATTGAGCTATTTAGGTACAGATCTAAAAAAACATGCAAAGGATCTGTGAGTGCAAAATACTGAAGGAAGAAACCAAAGATTTGAACAAATATGAAGATAAATTCATACAGCACAGATGAAAATTCCATTCAAAATTCAAATGAGCTTTTTTCTTTTCATTTCTTTTCTTCTCTTTTCTCTTTCTGTGTCTCTGTCTCTGTTACTCCATTCATTTTATAAACTGAAGTTAATTCTAAGGAGGAATCAGGGTAATCAAGACAACTTTGAAAAAAGAAGACACATTCTCTTTTCTCAAGTCTTAATATAGGGCTAAAGCCATCAAGACAAGAAGGTATTCATGGTGCATTACATAAGGAAATCAATCACTTCAGAATAAATATTTAGAAATAGACACACACAAATGTGACCCTTTGATTTTTGTTCAAAAGGCAAAGACTATTAAATAGGAGAGGCACAGTATATTTTGTAACAAGTTGTATAAAAACAATTGGACATTCATGTACTTAATAACTGAACTTTGATTCATACTTCACAGCACATACAAAAATCAACTCAAAGTAGATAAGATACCTAAATGTAAAAGTTATAGTTTTATATAAGAATTTAAGAAGAAAGCACGAGAGAAACCATTTGTGGATTTGGTATGAATTTCTTGACAAACATCAGAAGAACCCTGAAATAAAATATTGAGAAGTTGAATTTCACTACAGTTAAGTATTTCAGCTGTTTGAAAGTCTATTAAAAGAAAATCTTGGGATGTGGCTCAGTGGTGGAGCTCTTGCCTCGCATGCACAAGGCCCTGGGTTCGATCCTCAACACCCCCCCCCCAAAAAAAAAGAATGAAAAGAAAAATTGAGAAAAATATTTGCAAAAGATATAACTGGTAAAGGATTTTTATAATAAAGTTAACCAGAAATCTCAAAACTCATAAAAAAAACCAATTTAAACAGGCAAAATGTTTGAACAGACACGTTATACAGTGAAGTGGATGGAAAATAGACACATGAAAAGATGTTCAACATCATTATCCATGAAAGGAAATTTTAAGTTTAAAATGCAATTAGATATCACTGCTTACCAAGTAGAATGGCTCGATAGCACAATACTGACTATGTAAGTGCAAGTAAGGGTGCAAAGAGATGGGAACTCATAGACGTTGTTGGTGGGAACACAAAACGCCATGAGAGTTTGGCAGTTTCTCATAAACTCAGACATACACTTACTTCTCTTATGACTCCCCAGTCCCATCCCTGGATATTCAACTCAAGAAAATGAAAACTTGACTTACAAAAATATATGTATATTAATATTTTCAGCAGCTCTATGCACAACCATCAAAAACTGGAAACAACTTCAGAAGTTCTTCATCAGGTTATTGGACAGACAAACTTGGATAAAACCATACAATCAATCCTACTGCCATTGACAATGATGATAATGATGATATAATAATGAACTATCAATATACACAGCTTGGATGAATCTCAAATGCATCACAGAGACAGAAGCTAGTATCAGAAGACCTACCTCCTGTATGATCTAATCAGAGGACACGCTCAGAACAATACTAGTAGTTTTCAGAGACTCGGGATATGGAAAGAATTATGACTCTAAAGGGGTAACATGGGGGAGTTCTTTGGGTTTAAAAAACAGTGCTATATTCTGGTTATAATGATGGTTATATGATCTTGTGCATGCTAAAATTCATAAATCTGAACACTCCACAAAAGTCAATTTTGCTACATTTTAATTTACTAAAAGACAACAGCGTTATCTCAAGGAAGATCCAATGGAAGAGAAAGAAGCACAGGTAGGATGCGGCTCTAGGCTCGTGGGCTATCTATTGAATGTCGACCCTGCGTTCTTCAGCACCAGTCTGCGGAAGCTGGTCCCCTCTCTCCGCTTGGGAGCAATTTGTGCCTGTGTTTCCCCTCCATGCCACTGGAGTAGGCTCTCCATAACTGGTGAGGATCACCGCAAGACTTAAGCACACGCTTTCCAAATTCCTGGGTTCTCACTCAGTGTCACTTTCACCATGGGCCAGCAACAGTCATGTCCCTCTTGCCCAAGCTCCTCCCTCCCCTGCACCCTGGATGCCCTCTCCATGGCACCAGCCCAAACCAGAGATACTCACATGTCCACTGACTTCCCAAATATTTACAGAGTCCCTGTTGGGCACCGGACTCAGCCAGGGACCCTGCTGCCAGGCTGAGGCCCACGGCATACTCTGGAGGGTGCGGCTGTGAGAGCAGCTGTCCTGTTGAGGACAGGCAATGGTATGTCCTGTTCAAAGGTCCTGGCTGTTACCTCATTTCCCATCTTTGCAGATTTTAAATGCTTTCCAACACTTCATTCATTTCTCAGGTGAAGACTTAAACATAGGCCGCTATGCGTCCAGTATGGTGACAGTTTCTGTTGACTCATTGACCTGTCTTAACTCACACTTTGCTGACTCTCTGGCCCTACTCCTTTTATAGTTTTAGTGTGAAAACTTTTCTGTGCTTCCTGGCAGGAAAACAAAATTCACTCTTTTTTTGTTTCCAGACACACAATAGGTGATGGGAGAGGCGAAGTCTTAAAGAGTAGCATTGATTTATCAGCAGCTACTCAACAGACTGGCAACAGAGCTGGGGCTAGAGTTCATACCAAGAAAGCTGACCAGGAAGCTCAAGATCACATGCCAACAAGTTGCTAAAATCACTCTCCAAAAACTGGACAGAAAAGGAAGAGGATCTCTTCCAAATATCTGCATAAGCAACGTAAGACAGAAATGCTTTCAAAATGCAGTCCTATCCTGAGGGCAAGAGATGGTTTTGATATAAGTTGCGATGACAGCAGTTGGTAACAGACCCACATTCAGGGAACTGTTCCAGCATGCCAGGGGTTTGGAAGCTTTTAACTCTCATAATTCATTCTCACACACAGGCCAACAAAGCTAGAGCAATGTGAAGGAGCTGACAAACCACAAAGACCAGGAAATGCAGCGTGAATGCTGATCGGAAGAGCAATAGAAGGTAAATGCATATCAAATGTGCTCTGGGAGCTGGGGCCAACCTGATGAGGCTTGAAAGCAACACTGCTGATTTCCCAGCACATGCAGAGACCTCCAGCCCAAAGGCGCCCCTAGGAGGAGGGGAAGGAAATGAACACCCTTGTGCACTTGCCAGCCACATGCTGTAAAATTGCTCCCCAGGCGCAGTGTGCAGCCAGGCTGACCTAATGTTGAACGGGAGTCAGGGCTTTACCAAGTGACTACTCCATTTCCAGCACTTAGTGTAATGCTGTCTTAAATTAGCCTCCATTTCTCTGGGAGTAAGAACCCAGTTCAGGAATCTGGATTAGCATGGAGGTGAAGGCAGGGATATTGCCAAGTAGGACAACGTAGTCATAGGAGACCCTTCTACCCACACTGTCCTCTGCTCCCACCCTCTTCTCCCAAACCTCCAAATCCATCTCACCTAGGTACTCTTCCTCGCCTTCCCTCTTCTGCGTGGCTCTCCTAACTTCAGATTCTTTGGAGGAAAAAAATAACAGTGCCCCAACTTGAAACACACTTCCATCTTGCCATTGTGTTTGTTTGTTTGTTTGTTTGTTTTGGTTTCCTGCCAACAGCTATGTGAATATTCTGCTCTACAGATAATGGCATTCAGAGCAGTAGAGCTGATGGATGAAGGGAGCTCAGAAAGATTGGATCAGGATCACACCATGGGGTCCCTAACCCACAGTCTTCCCTGCTCGCTTGCCACTTCTCCAGAGTACCAAGCAACTCTGACCATGGGGCCTCTTCATCTGCTGTCTTGTCTGTTCGACGAAAGATGGCAAGTCAGTGGACCAGGTACCGCCAAGATCTCTAGTTGGTGAGAACTGGTACCAGCTGTGGAACGGGATGTTAGTGGGAATGAAATTGACTTTGGCAACTCTACGTGGTGAGGGGAGCCTGGAAGGTACAGATAGGCAGACTGCAGTGCCAGTCCTTGCTCTGGCTAGCTGAGCCATCAAGCAAGTCACTATCCCCAAGGCTTTGCTTCAGACACACCACATACCCTCCAGGTGCCCAAGCAGATAAGGGGAGGCAAGGGAATATTTTCCACCCAGACAGTCCCTTTCTACAAGTTGTGACTCATGCCTAGCACCTTTAAGGCTGCCTGGCACAAAAATGCTGCTCCCCACCCCCATCCCCAGTTTAAGATCTGTGCCTTTTGGGCCTCCTGACGGAACCAGGTTCTCAGTCTACTATGGGTAAATGGCATCCTGAAGATACCTGTTCTCCAGCACACTGGGCAATTTGTCCCCACTCCCAATCCCCAGGGAATCCCCAGGAGCCCCTGGATCTACTATTTCGTTTAAGATTGCAAAGATTTTAGAGCCAGAGGAAAGAAACATCAGGGAGATGCTGCCCCCTGCTGGGAGACATGCGTTTAAGCATCCTGAAGACCAGTCCTTTCAGGTTTGGACTGTAAATCTCATTATGGAGGAAATGTGCTGCTGTGTTCCCAGAAGGGAATAGCCAAGGACTGAGGTAAGAGCACCTTGAATCTGCAGAAACAGGGATAGAATTATTAATTTAATAATCACAGAGACCTTCCCTAAAAGAAGTGAAAAATTAGTGTGTGTGTGGGGGTGCTTAAGCAGTATCACTGTTTTCCTTCTGCCTGTGAGCAAGACATCAGCAGGCCTGGCTCAGTCCCCCAGCACCCTTATCACTAAAAAGTAAGCCTCCCTGGGTCTAACCAACCCCTTTGTGCTGAAGTGCCAGTTTGCATGTCCTTTGGGTCAGTGATTAATTGAGTGAAACGTTACATCTGAGCACTTAGTACGAGCCTGATAATCTCACAAATGTGAATCACCGTCTTATCCACAAGGAACTGGCACCATAGTCTCCAGAGCAGAAAAGCAACCAAAGAGCCAATGCAGTTGTGCTCCATGCTTGGAAGGGGAGGCAGCGAGCACAGGATGTGCAAGGAAGGCTCCTTGGGCAGCAGATGCCTTAACTAAGTCTCTGACACAGTGCCCGAGTTAGAAAAGTGATTGAAATAGGAGAGTGTGCCCAGCCGTACATGCACATGGGACAAGAGAAAGCTCCTTTGTCCTTTCCTTCTCTCTTGTTTACTTCCCTGTGAGGATGAGAAAGCAACAGGCCACCTCAGCTTGCACTGGCTGGCACAATACAGAGGCGTCCCTCGACTGTCACTGTTTACTTGCAGCCTCTGCCCGTAAATAGTACCCTGCGTGCACTTACACCCCCGCTCTGCAAATAGACTGCCCATTCATTCGCACCAGTGACTTTGAACTGAAGGTTTATATTTAGTTTACTCTCTCTGACAATCTATTTATGCTTCTTTGGTTTATACAAACGTTCCTCTCTGTTTACTACTGTCCGTCTAGGCACCTGGTATCATCAGAAGAACACACAGCAACTCCATGCCTTCTGAACTGGGCACCAAATCTACCTTCCCCTTAAGCCCTTAGAATTCCACAATCACAGGCCTGAAAAGAGACTCATTTTCTTTCCTTTGCCTTCAGTGAGATTCCCTGGAACTGCACTGTTTACATTTCTCAAGCCTCTGAGGAAGTGAGCTGTAACTTTTTTGCTCTAAATTGGTATTTTTTCAGATACAACTTGCCTGGCTTCTGCTAGAGCAATCCTGAACAGTATCCTCTGCTTCCAGGCTCCTTCCAAAGCCCGTGGCTGTCATCATGCCACCAGTCACCTTTCCCTACCAATATTCCCCCTTTACGCTGCTGTGGCTCTGGGCTCTCAGTGTTATCAAATTTTCACCATTTTCATGAGTTTTCCTCAGAACCTCTGTCTGACCCTGCGCTGTCCCTGAGATGGCGAGTTCAGAGCCCCAGCGTGAAGACCACTGACAGATGTGCTGAGGAAGGCACCCTGGCTGAGTCACATGTGTCCGTGTGCAACATCAGGGTGGCATGAACAGCACCATGGTGGCTGCGAATGCAGAATCTTGTTCTACTTCTTTCCCAAAAGAGAAGGAAAAATACAAAAGCTTAGGATTTGCAGCGGCTGCTAATGATTGTAAGGTCAGTCACCTCATCCATAAAATGGACATAAAAACACTTAACTTTGAAAGTTGTGAGGAAATGTAAAAAGCAGGAAAAGTGGGAACCCAATAGTTAATAAATGACAAATCACCCTTTCTCCCTCTCCTCTTCCCCTGACAAGCACATGTATCCCTCTCCTTATAATTATTTTTTGTTTGTTTGTTTGTTTGAGCTGGAGTTTCATTAGGTAACCCAGGCTCGCCTCACGATCTAATCCATGTTGTCCTTGAACTCATGGTGATCCTCTTGCCTCAGCCTCCTGAGGGCTGGGATTGCAGGCATGCGCCACCATACATTTCTATCCTGTCATCTTTGAAGCTCCATTCCAATTCAGACTTTCCATAGTTTTTGCCCTCTAAGTTCTTTCGCTGCTTCCTGAGGTCAAAGCCAGTGCTCCAAGGCAGGAGGAACCGTTTCTAATGTAGAGCACAGGTTCTGAATCATTGTCTGTGCCCCTGGAAAGGCAGTGAATGACTGTAGGGCCTTGTGCCTCAAATGGACTCATTGGGAATCTGGGGTGTGGTAGGCCGCACCCCAGCTGAAGGGCACGATCTCCCTGTCAGATGCAGAGTAGACGGAAGGGCAGAAGAACAGAGGAGAGATGTAGACCAGGTGTCCAAGGGGACACAGGCCACCCAGGAGAGGCAGCAGTCACACCCTTCTCACTCACATGCTCATTCTTATTTTGGCTACAATTTCATCCTCTTCTGGCTCTTGCTGAACATAAAACTAGCAATTTCAAGAGAAGGGAGGACAGAACAGAATTAAAAACTCAGAGAATCGTAAAGTTATAAGCATATCCAGATTAAAACTCTTCCTCAGTACGCAGACTCAGTCACATAACTCACCTGATGAAGCAGAGCCTCCTTAACAGCCTGCTCAGCCAATCTCCTCCTGTTCAGTCAGGGTCAGGGTTGTGGGTCCAGAGGGTCAGTGGGAACTGAAGCTTGGGTTCCCAGGAAGGCTGAGGCAGGCCCTCACCCAAGGATTTCCTGCTGGACCAAGTCCTCACCTTGGGAAATTGTCCCTACAGAGCCCAGCATTACCTAAGTATTAGAGACTCAGAGGGACCACAGATACCTTTCTCTTTTAGTTTCCCTTTGTTGGACAGCTCTGCCTACTGCAAAATAGCACCTACAGTATGGTTGGCAAATAAGAAATGCATAGAGAGCTGACACAGAATTGAAATCAGGACTCCTAATTCTCCGTGTGGGGCTCCATTCTCTGTAGCTCTCTGCCTCCTGCCTGTTGTGATGCTAAGAAAATCCAACTCAGCCACTTCTGAGTGGAGCCTGTCTCTCCGGGATACCTGCACAGACCATTTCCTCAGATGGACGCTGCCCATCCTTGAATTTGCATGCTCTTGATAAGTGCTGCGTTCCCTGTTCAAGGCTGCTTGAGCGTCACACAGTCCTGATTAGACTGCAAACTTCTGGACAACAAAGAGCATAGAGAACCTCCGGACCTTGCAGCGACACCTCCTGACCAGGCAGCCTGCAATCAATCATAGACTCTCTCAAGACCCTCAGGCCCTAAGCTCTTTCAGGCCACTGAATGGGAGGACCTGATGCCTCTGCTTGCAAATTGTCTCATCTGTGAACCATGGAGCCCAACAATACCTCTTTTTACATTTGCTCCATTATATTAAAAATGTTGGAAAATCCTGCTTACTTTCCCCGACAGAGTCCTGGACACATGGTTGGTGGCAGTCAATACCTGGCAATGGCTTGAAGGCTAAGGGGTGAACTCTGCATTAGATCAAGTTGGGGAGATTAGGAGAAATATCTAGCTATTCTCTGAGGCCCAGGGCAGTGAAGGACTTATTGAGGGTCTCACAGCTAATAAGTGTCAGAGCTGACTAGGACCCAGGCTTCTCTTTGTTGTTAAATGGATAGGCACTAAGAATCCAGTGGGCCTCGGTTCCAAAGCAGAACTAAGAGTAATAAGCCCAACTTTTTTTTCTTTTCTTTCATTTCTCTTTTAACCTCTGTAAAAACGCTAGGGAGTGGAGATTGCTGCAACCCCCACTCCGATTCTAGAGAGATGGCTTTGGATTTGCCTGTAAGTCAGGAAACCATGGAGAGGGAGGAGTCAGCTGAGGTCAGAGACCAGGCCACTGTCATTAATCTCAGATGGCAGGCACCTCGGAGGATGGCAGCGCGTTCTATTGCCAGGTCAGGCGGCATCTTGATGATACAGGGAATTCCCAATAGCTGCATGCCATAACCGGAAGCTGGGTTTTGTTGATATGGTATACAAGGCATCTCCCAAGCACCCATCCCTGCCAGCGTGGCCACAGAATAGAGTTTTAGAAGAAGGGGGTAGGAGAGAATCTGGGCAGAAGCACTTGGCATGCAATGGGCCATGCAAGATGCTGGAGCAATATGTGGTCTCTCAGTGACTCACGGCACATCACTTGGCCTGGAAGGTTGGTCGGCAAAATCAGGAGTATTTATGGAAAGAGAGTACAAGGTGCCAGAAACCACGAGCTTGGGTGGCTTTCCACATACCTGGGCAATGGAGTTCTTTCTCAGCGTTACTTATCTCAGAGCCTATATTGTTCATCTCTTAGTTTAGACCTATAATTCCTTATATCTGACAAGCTGGTCAGTTCCAGCTCTTCACGTCTTCAATTATTAGCAAAAGAACTGCTAATGCTCCACACAGGTGCATTAGCACTATCTGGTCTAGCAGGAAAGAATACAGTGTAGGCTTAGAATGTAATATAACTACTTCCAAGGGTGGTGGTGTATACCTGCAATCCCAGCACTCGGGAGGCTGAGGCAGGAGGATCATTCCAAGTTCAAGACCAATCTGGGCTACAAAGTGAGATCAAGGCAAGCATGAAATGCATAGTGATACATAGTCACAAAAAGACAGGAAAAAGTATGAATATATATATATATATATACATACATATATATGTACATATATAACTATATCAGATATTGTAATATAGCAGATATTTAATAAATATTAATTAAGAGAGAAAGACAGGCAGGCAAGAAGGAAACATCAATTGAAGCACACTTTTATTTTTATCATATATGCAGGTTTTTATTTCCACTTCAATACTGAAAACTAACACAATTTTAGAACTTATTTTTCTAGGTACTATTCAAAGTGCTGAAACTTTTTCAATTATTTAATCTTTATATGCAAACTAAGAAAGATGCTATATGTATTCCTGTTTTATCAACAAAGAAATGGAAGCACAGAGAAAGTTAGTAATTTGTCCAAGAGTTCCAGGTAATAAGTGGGACAGTCCCTCCCTACCAGTGTCTCCCATCCCCACAGGATACCACCCCCATTGGGAGATAAGTAAGAGAAAGAGAAGAAAGGAAGATTAGGGATGAAAAACCAAAAGACAATCCCAGGAAAAAGTCCAGAGACAGGAAAACCACACAAATCTTGCTCTACCTGGGTCAAGAAAACATTTAAATTCCAGAAGGCAAGGTAGTAGGGGCCATTGTCTGGTAATTATTCACTGTAAATGTTTTATGTCCCTAATACTTGCCATCTTACTACCACAGTTATAGGGTTCCATTTAGAGGAACATTGGAGTCAAAACACATTGCCCTTCGATGTGTGACCTTGGACCAGTCAGACACAGAAATTTGTGCTTCAGTTTCCCTGTCTGCTGTCATAAAGATTCTTAGACAGTTGTTAGAGCCCAAGCCCAGATCTTGAGATGCTATCAGCCTTCAGTGACACCATTTCCCATCTTTGCAGTCTCACTTCAGATGGTATTATTTATTCTAAAATGAAGTAGAGAAACCCAAAGGGGGCTGCATCTCATCGTCCAAGAAAGGTCCTCAAGCTGCCAGGTGGTAGAAGGCAGGCAGGAAGCAGGGGTGCTTAGGGCTAAGCCAGAGCTTATCACCTTCGGCCAGGCTCAGGCCCATCCCTTACTGCCCGGCATGGATCCAGGGAAGCCCAAACGCCCCCTCCCCATCAAAGACTTCCTTGGGTGCTTCGCTCCACGATCTGCCTCGGCCATCAGTTCCTCCTTTCCCCTAGCTGGCATCCCTTCTATTACAATTTGATCTCATTTCCTTTGCTCTGACTCTAAGGGGAAAGAAGAACAGCTGGGCATTGCCACCCACGTGCTGGCCCTTCCGATAAAGGATGCCAGTGCCAAAACATGGAGCTCCAAAAGCCTGCGCTTTTCATCCTGTCATAAAACTCGATCCAACAGAGTGGGGAGCCTGCTGGTTTCGATGTCAGTGGAGTCAACCTCGGTGCATCCTGGCAGTCTGTGGGCAGTAGAAGATATTTCCTATACTGTTGTCTTACTGAGGAGGCAGGTGTGATGATCCAGCTGCCTTCCCATCAACCACCTGCCCAAGGTGTGAATGAGGACTAAGCACTTGTGGACTGTCCACTAGGCCAGGCAGGGTAGGCCAGGGAAAGGGCGATGAGGAGGGTGGTACATTCTTCCCCAGACCATTGCAGAAGCCCACAAAAGAAAATGCAAGCAGACCACGAATATGTGACATTCACTGGCAGCCTCAGTTACCCAAGGATATGGCTTTAGTCCAAAACATGCCATTAGTACATTTTAAGATTTGTTTGCTTTCAGAAGATGCAATCTTATTGGAAATGTGAAAAAGAAACATTCTCAGCTGTATGCTGGTAGAAATGTGAACTGAATTAAACTTCCCAGAAGCAAAGGTTAATGCCCATTAGAACCTTCCAAATACTTTTTGAAGAAGTATTTTCAGTCAGGTGTGGTAGCTCAAGTCTGTAATCCCAGCACTCTGGGAGAATAAGGCAAGAAGATCAAGCTTGTAGAACTTAGTGACTTAATGAAAATATGTCTCATAAAAATAAAAAGAGGCCTGGGAATGTAGCTTAGTATGACAGTTCTGAGTTCAAGTCCCATATCACCAAAAAGCATTTTCATGCATTCTGTAAAAATACTAAATAACACATTTAAATCAATTAAATCTGTGTTCAGTAGAGCATTTTAATATCTATAAAATATTTTGGAACAAATTACATACCTTTTGATAGGGATGTAGCTAAACTCATCATGATTATGGAAAAATGTACCCATTAAATATGAAGAATAAGAGACAGGCCAGATGTGGCTTTGGTGCTCGCTGCCTGTGATCCCAGCATTCTGGAGGCTGGGCAGGAGACTGACAAGTACTGTTTGAGGCCAGAGTGTGCAATTTAATAGAATTTTGTTTGTTTAAAAAAATAGTTGGAGTTGGGGGTGTTGCTCAGTGTAAATGCTCCTGGTTCAATAGCCAGTGGCATAAAAATAAAACAAAATAATAATAAAGACAAGGCCATCAGAATATATTAAGTGAAAAAATAGGCATCAAAAATAGTGCATGCAGCATGTATCCCTTAGAAGCAAGGAAAAGGGAGCGAGCCTCACTTTCCCTTTGAAAGTGAACAAGAAGAATCGCAGCTCGCGAACCTGGTTGTGATATTTTTGAGCTTCATCCACCTGAGCAAAGCCTTCTTTCCACAAATGCCTCTCTTCTTTGACCCAAAGGACCCCGAGGTGGCACACAAATTTCAAGAGAAGTGAAAAACCTTTATTGCAATGAGATTTGTACATGAAAGTTCATTGCAGCGTAATTCAGAAGAACCAAAAATGTGGGAAAAACCCAAATTCCTATGAACTGATGGATAACACAAAAGTGGCCTCTTTACACAGTGGAACACGACTGACAATTACAAAGAACCAAGAACTGGTATGTGCTATAACACAGATCCGCATCAAAAACCTCACGTTCAGTGAAAACAGACAAAGGGCCTACATAGTGTCCGATTTCTTTTCATATGAAATACCCAGAGCGACACAGACACAGACACAGAGAGCGAGCGACCCTGAAGACCCAGGCGCCAGCAAGATCGGAGTAAGTGCTGCTAGGAGAGGGGCTTCTTTGGGCGGTGTTCACAGTCCGACTGCGGGAATGACTGCGTGGCTTTGTCAGTGCATCTTAAACCATCTCATTGTACCTTTCAGTAAACTTTGTAATATATAAATTAATGCATAAATTATATTATATAATTATTTATAAATAAAGCTTTTTAGAAAACCCCAGGTGATGTTCTTCACAGATACAATTCTCCAAATACGTTTGTTTACTCAACTAGTTTTCTTCAGCTACTCACAATTGCCAAGTATTACTTTAATACACATGTGAAAGAAACAAAAATTACCAACTGTATTTTAGTGATCTGTAAGTCAGTTTATGTGTTTGTACTTAGCAATAGGCTCTTAGATTTATGGGCATTACTCATTTTGCCTAACCTGAAGTGCTGCTCAGTGTTTGCCGTACAACACATCTTGTGCAACAACCATTGTCCGATAACTGGATTAAGGAGATGTGAAGAGACGCTGAAGATAGAGGAGAGGGGCAGAGAGATTTCTGCAGTAGCATACAAGGAGGCTGTCACCAAAGAAGAGTAAACCAAGGTTGTGGATTGAAGATTCAGGTCATCTGTCTTCTCTGAAGCAAAACGTCTCTCTAAACCTCTGATTGATAGAGTTTGGCAGGTAGTGACATACTGGCAAAGCCCCCAAGGCATGTTTTTTGAGATCCTGCCCACTGCCTTGTTGGGGTACAAACCCAGGGACTGGAAACTTCTAGTTCTCAGGATGCCTTCACTCTTAAGATTCCAGCCACTACCAGGCTTACTCTTTTTTGAGGGATTTGATAAGCAGCTCTGTTGAGTTTCCTGCTTCCGCTTTCCAGTGGAGCACAAGTCCCCTACTGGACACCTATCACCTGCAAGGAGACAATTGTTACCATCAGGATCTATCCAAGTCCTCTTCACCACTTCTAAATCTGTCTTCATCTCACTGCCCCCCCCACTCGGTGAGGGCCTCCTGGAACTCAGCGAGACACGTGCAGATCTATATAGATGCCTATTCCCTTCAACCCAGTCATTATACTTCTAGGCATGAATTTGAAAAAAGCCATCAGAGATATTCAAAGTGCTCTGTTTTGAAGGTTGCTGGTTGTGATGATATTTGTAACTGAGTAATATTTTTGAAAGTCACCAGAATGAACACAAGCGAAGGAATAGTTAACTCAGTTGCAGTACGATTGTGTGATAAATTCTATGCAGTTAAAACAATCCTGGTATGCGGGGATTTAGCTCAGTGACATAAGTGCCTGCCTTGCAAGCACTAGGTTGTGAGTTCGATCCCCAATACAAACAAAACAAAACAAACAATCCTGGTGCAAATGTATTTAATTATAAAGCAGAAATTGCCCTTGGCACACCACTAAGCTGATATGTAGATTGCAACATACCCCCTATATTAGTGCCTCAGTTTTAGGAGTCTTCTCCTTGTGTTTAATTGCGGGGAGGGAAGCAGTGAGAGAACCTCTACACAGCAGAGGACTCGGGGGCTGGGCAGCAGGGTGTCCAGACAGTTGATGAACTCCTGCATGCATGTGTGCAGACAGAATAGAGTTGTCTACCCAGAAGGACATACAGCCACAGTCCCTTCCTTGGGCTGGTGGAACTGCAGCAGATGATCATGCATATCTGTGTTTTGTGCAATCTCTCCAAGTTTTCACCATGAACAAAAGACAAATAGTTAAAAGAATTTAAAAAATAAAACGGAGGTCTACTTACTCATAAAAAAACAGCAGTTTTTTTGAAAAAGATACCCTAAGATGTCAGGTAAAAGTTACCCAAATTGTAAATATCCCATTGCCCCAGTCTGACTTGAACATCTGTGTGACTGAGCAATGTAAGAGCTTGGCTCCTCAGTCCCTGGCCACAGGCAGACTGCAGCTGCAAGGAAAAGAAAAATGCAAGAGGCTTAGCTTTCACGAAACAACGAAATTTAAGTGCGGAGTTTCTCTCTCTAAATAGGAAACGGGTGTCTCGTGGATGGGTCAGCATCACTCTCAGTGGGATTTGGACTGGCAGTGAGCACAGCCCAAAGTAAAGAAAAGAGGAACCGCACCTATCTTCTCTCCCTGAGCCCTGGATCGGCCTAAGAGGCAAGGGAGGCTCAGCAAGTGGACCTCTGCGAGGTCCTGGCATGCGCTCCCTCTGAGACTGTGGTTCTAGAAGGCTTTATGAAGGACTAAGTATTTTAGAAATGAGTCAAAAGATGACAGAGAGTGTGCAATGATCTCAGGGAACCAAGCATGAGAATGATCGTCAGCCTTCCAAAAGGATGCAGTTCTCCCCCTTGAACCTCCACTGCACACATGGCCTCATCTCCCCCCAGACTTTGTAAAAGATGCTCATGTGTCCAACCCCTAGAAGAGAGTGACAGGCCTTATATCTATAGGTGCAGAGGACTTCCAAGCTGGGAAAGAAATCTCAGCCAAATGTCCTGGGATTTCTTCATCTGCTCCATGGGACACTGGGACAGCAGAAGGTAAGGGAGGCAGTGTGATGAAGATGGAGCCAACGTCCCCACTGACATGCAGGGAGGTGGTGCTCTGGAGAACCTGGTGACCTGCAGTCTCACAGTGCTTGGGGAAGCATCATGCATGTGTCCTTCAGCCCACCGAGAGCAAAGCAGGGATCCCTGGGACGGAGGAAAGACCCTTTCCGTGTGGTTCGCTGTGGTTCGCTCTAGCGCCAAACACACCAGCTGGCCTGGGCCATCAACTCATTTACTATTTTGTGAATTCAGATATCGGCACTCATGTGTGGATGATGGCCTCATTCTAGCCTGTTTGGTTCAGGGAAGACTATACTTGTCCTTGTGACCCTCATCCTTGTTGCCACCAGTAGTAGTTACAGAGGCAAATAGAATATAAGTGGTTTCCAGTGAGCAGGAAACCCCTGGAGACGAAACTGTCCTAGCCCAAAGTCAGGTAGATTAGGAAGGACACCACAGCATCGGTGTTGGAGCATATTTAGAGCCTGACAAGAAGCTCAGAGCCTTGTTAACCCCAAATGGGGGCACCGTCTGTTCTGTTGTAGAGGGACAACCTTATGTTGTCTAGTCAGAAATCCTAGACACCAGGGAAGGGGAGGAGGGGTGTCCCCTGCACAGAGCAGTCCTGTCCCCCCAGCCAGACTTGTCCTCCACCCCGGGTCAGTGGGGCGCAGTGAGCACAGCTGTGCATGTGGGTGGTGGGTGGGAAAACGAGAGTCTCAGAAAGTGACTGTGGACCTGCTTCCCTGGACTAAAACCCCGAGAGCAGTCTGCGTGTAGGGTAGAAGTGGGAGTGGGGGAGCTCTGAGGCAACTGTTCACCTGTGGCTCCCTTCCATTGTGGCATCCAAAGTCAACCGCACTTCAATTCCTAGGGTCTCATCTGGGAGAAGGAGGTGAGCCCTGGCCTATCCCTGTCTCCACAGACCCACAGAGGGCTGGGAGAAAGTACGCCCTTCACCTAGACTGGCAGTCTCACCAAGCTGCAAGGTTTCCCTCTGTGTGTCTTCCCACCCCTAAGCCTTGTGATTTGTGGTAGTTTTGATCTAGTATCCCCCATGCTAAGGCTTTGTATCCCCCATACTCAGTGTTGACGCGAGATGGTAGTGGAGGTTCTAAGTGGTGAGGCATTGTGGGAGGAAGTTAGGTCATTACAGGCGCACCCTGGGGTACTGCTTCTCTCTGCTTTCCTCTGCTGCCAGGGGAGCGCCCTCCTCTGCCATGATCCCAGTGTGATGCGGGTCTCACCACCTTCCAAGGCAATGGACAAAGTGAGAAGAGACTGAAATCTCCCATCTGTGAACCAGTCCACCCTTCTCCGCTCTGCACTGTTTATCCAGGGTGTCTGCTCCAGCAGAGGGAGACCGGCTGACACGCTGTGAACCCGAGCACACAGGCTGGACTCGAGCACACGCTGAAGCCGTTCCCACAGGCTCTCCGGGATCTGACAGAAGGAAAGCAGGTGTCAGGAGCAGGCTGGCTCTGTGGGCACAGCCCACACACGAGCCCTGAGCCCACTTGTGCACACACTCTCACACCCACACTTGGCACACACACGTGATCTACACACACTCCACCCGCACTCACACTCCACACACACTCCAAACTCATGCACCCTTACACACACACTCCATGCATGCATATTCTACATACAACACATATTCTCCACACACACACACACTCCACGCATATATACATGCCACACACATATACACACATTGACACACTCCACACATGTACTGTACATACGCAAACACTTCGCACTCACATACATATGATCTATGCATACTCTATGCTCACACTCCACATTCTATGCACACAAACTCCATAAACACACTCTCCAAACACACACACTCCAGACAACACACTCTACACTCACACACGCCCATTTTATGTGTACGTGTACTCCATACATGTGTGATCTATACACATCCCCCCTCACGTATACTTTACACTCACACAGCACATTCTGTACACACACTCCACATACTTTACACTTACAAATC
>PVJX010017258.1:0-38718 GCA_004027295.1 Dolichotis patagonum | reverse complement strand
TGAAAAGAAAGATAAATATGTTGCTATTGGTATAACGCATTACTGTTTGCATGGAAAATGCCCAGGATTCTGCAGGATAATAAAAATGATATATTAATTTGTCAAATTTATAGGCTTTAAAGTTAATATACAAAGCCTTCAGCATTATTATTTATGTAATATCACACAAAATATCTGGAAAATAAAATAATAGATATTTTATTTATAAAATTGTCAAAATATGAAATAATTAGAGATCAACTTGATAAAAGCTTGCATTCACTAAATATACTGATATGATTGAGAAAAATTTTAAGTCTAAATAATTGCAAATATGTAAGAGTTCATGAATTGAAAGAGTTGACACAGCTACCATGTTTTATTTCTTTAACCTTAATATATTTTTTGTATTTTATTTTGCTTAAGAATACTGGTAACTTTTGCATTCCTTTCCTTCATGTACCTTTAAGCTCAGTTATCTCTATACACTCTGTTACCTACGTAGCCCTTTGATTTCCAGCTTTGGTTACTGTCTCCTGGATATCCTAGGTCAATTTGCTTAATTGGTCCCAGGTCAGGTTTAGCCTTACCCTTGTCTGTCAACTGTGGCACAGTCTCTGAGAAATCACTGCCACAGAACTGACCATCAGCTTCTTGAAAGGTGGACCCAGCTCTTTCTCCAGGTCTGGGTGCATGATACAGCCAGACAGCACACTCTGACACTCAGGCCACGCAGCATTCTCTGGAAAGACACAAGCACACCCTGAACCCCACAGAATACTGGGCTGGGTCCTGTCCATGGAGTACTATGAAGATCTTTCCAAAGGGCCCTTTCTAGCTTCTTTCCCTTTACCCAATTGAGTTGTCTTTCTGCTGCTGTAATTCCACGCCTTCTGGAATTTAAAAGTTAATAGCATATAAAAGCAAGGCAAGTCTATCACAAGGCATGAACGAATTTCTCCTTCTGTTTTTGTAATTGAATTTTGAGCCTATGGTGAGCACATTTTAACAATTCTTGACCTTGAAGGTTATAAGGAATTCCTATCATAATGGAACTGTGAAAAGTTTTATAAAACTTTTAGAAGGCAGCACTCATATAGGCTGGGCCATTGTCAGTCTTATATGCCTGTGGACAACCTTGGACCACTGGAGATGGGTGTTGTGAGCCCCAGCTCTATTGCCACCCAGTGATCAGCAGACTACAAAGTCTCATGGGCCCCTGGGTTTGGGCATGGTGGCAAAGCCAGGGAGAGCATCATTCTCCTGCAAAAACCAGCTCAGCTCACCTGCCTGCCCACTCCCTCACCTGCCAACCCAAGAGCCTCCGGTCATGGAGCATGGTGCAATTGCCTTGGAATGGGCGGGCTGGCAGTTTAAAGGCTCAACAGGGCACTGTGAAGTTTGTGCTGCGGCACCTGGCGGGCAGGGCCAACTGGGCTTTTGCCCCTCTTCCTCCCTATTATGGCCTGCAGTGGCCTGTAGACACCAACTCCATGCATAGGCCCCCGTGGGCTGCCAGAGGCACTGAGTCAGACCTGTCATTCTGAGCCAGGCAGGGCCATGCTGCCTCAGGAAACTCTCCACACCATAGCACCCCCACTGCCTGGTGGGGCCAGTGCAGGTCCCACTGGAAGTTTCCCAGAATAGGTTGGCTTTCCACATCAGTTTTGGATTTACATTCACTTGTCCAATGAGATCCTCATCTACACTTTGGACAGATATTAAAAGGCTTTGTTGAAGGGATAGATAATGGCTGTGCTGTCCTTACAGGTAGAACAGAGCAATTTTGGCAAATTGTTTCCAATGTCTGAAGCAAAAACTAGTAACCTTGGTGTTTTCTCTTTCCTATGGGCTGTTGATGAACAACCTAAGCGATAGTTATGGCCAAGGTAGCCCTTGGTACATATGAGGGGCCAATGTCTACATAAATCTGATTCATCTCAGACAATGTAACCCATTGTATATGGGCTCCTGAAGCCCCTTTATAGCATATATTTGCATTTTTAAAGGCCAACAATTAACTTAAGGGGTGACTATTCCATAAAAGGTGGAAGTCTCAGCCCATGACACAGCAACACTCTCTGCACTGCGAAAGTCAATGTGGCCCCTTGTAGCACAGTCAATGTTACCGATTTTACTGGGTGACCGTGGAATAGAAGTCACAGTGAAACACTCCTCTAGTGAGAAAAGATCTTTTTTTAGCCCCCATAGATCCTTCATTATCTGATTGAGCAAAGCTAAAGGGTTTAAGCTCTATCAGGTGAGGGGCTGTTTCTTAGGCATCTTTTTTTCTGGTTGGAACTTAATTTTAAAATAGTGCTCCAAGCCAAATCTCCTGTGGTTTTTGCAGTAAACATACAATATTGAGCCACTCTCTAATCCAAATCCACAAAAGAAAATGGCAAATACAAGAATCAATAATAAAGCAAGCATTTCTATGCACATCTTTTGTTCTTGAGAACCTGTTTGCCCCATGTTTCACAACTGATGATGAAATCAATATTAATGATTTTAATACATCTCTGATGATATTAGTGTACTTCTTCCCCTTTTGTGCACACAACTAGAAATTTCCTTTCACTTGCTTGAGTTTATCAAACTTTTACAAAAGTTTATTTATTAAAATAGGACATAGAAACTATGACAAATATAAATTATTATAGATGTGAGATCTATAATATATAATTGGAAGAATAATTATTTTGTTCTTAAGAAATAGAGGATAGAGGTTGGGGACATGTGGATCTACTCTAGCTCAGGAAAGGCTTCTCAGTGAAGATGAAATGTAAGGATATTAATGAGCCAGCCCTGAAAGATGCCCGAGGTACAGCTGGTACAAGGGCCCTGCAGTGGAGACCACTGTCAAATTTAAGGACTAAAAGCTGTGCCTGGTGTTTAAGATGATAAAGGTAGAATGGTTTGTACTGGATCTAGCATATCAGGCTAGAGCCATATAGTGAAAAACCTGATATTAACATGTGTTATTAACATGTGTCAGTCCAATCACTCTGAAGTTTAAGTACTAAGGAATTTAAATTTTGGCCTCAGGATGTTGGGTAATCATCAAGTCATTTATACAAAAGTTTGAAAAAAGCCACATGCACGTGCATCAGTGGGGTACTGACAGTGGACAACAAAGGGAAGCACAGAAGAAGGTGACTGCAGTGGAGAAGGAGAAGAGGCAGGTCTGCCTCGCCGTGTGTGAGCTGATGGCGGGAGATTCAATTCTCGGTACCGGTTTAAGAAAGGAAGGCCTATGACTACACTCACTCTCATGTGATCGATCTTATAACTAGTTACCCAATTTTTATATAATCTAAGCAATTAGGCAATCCTGAAGCTTTTAAACTAAGATACACACGAAGGTTCTGTATTTTACTAATGAATCTTGAACAAAAAATCAAATACAACTCAAGAAGGAAGGCTATTTCTGCTTGTATGGTTAGAGGCCATGGATTTTCAATTAGGGCATCCTTCAGTGTCAATCCTATCAGTGTGTGATCTGTACTAATGTCCTCCCAGGTATGAACCTATTATTCATTCCTTTAAATTTACGTACCAAACAGAAATACCTTGCAAATAGTAGCATGATTTCTGGAGTATCATGGTCTTAGATATCGCTGAAGCAATCTTTATATTACAGATCTATTACATGGCTTACTGGCTTGTTCTACTACACAGCCTTGTGGGTTCAGTTTCCACTTAGACTGTACTTAGCCTTAAATTTCTGTTACAAGAGTAGCAATTGTTGAACTGCTAAATAAACAGTTCTTCACAGAGACAAAGCTATAGCCCAGCCTAATTTCATTCTGTGTACCCAGTAACTGTGAAAAGAGAGCGCATTATCAAAGAAGATAATAGATGTATCATAAATATTTATTGGATTTAATGACTTCCTACTCATTCTGTTATAATTTCAGGGAGATATTTACAGAACAAAACATCTAACCCAATAGCTAATAAAGTGAAAGCGATCATAGCTGTTTAGTATGAGTGCGGCCAGGCAGATGTGACCCCTGGCCTGCTGCCTGACTCCTCCTCTTAGCCCAGGAACGATCACAACTGGCTACTTGAGCCTCACTCTTATTATGCATGACACAGAAATAATGGCAATATGCTAACTCCCAAAGCCGTTGGAATTATTACATATGACAAGGCGCTTAAAGGAGCTTTGAAACCTCAGTTACTGCTGCTAAATTTTACTATCAGAGGATTCTGCCTTTGCCTGTGGAAAAATTATTTGAACTTAACTTTTCCCCATAAGAACTAGAAGAAAGGACAGAAATCCTTATGACTGTAATCCATTTAATCATATGTGAATTCTGTATGCATTCATTTATAGGGCTACACATACTTCATCAGCATTCTTTATCAAGTCTGGGTTTTAGTATTTTGCAAAAAATAAAAAACTTTCTGTATATTATTCTGGAAACTAGGTTGAAATCTCCATCTCTGAGGTAATACAAAGGTATTTTTCAGGTTTTCCTTTTCTGTCAAAAGTGGAAGAACCAGACATAATAGTTTATTTTTAGTTTCTATTCTTCATTCTTTAGAAGTTCATATTTAGGCATTGCTTCTAAGATAAAGACATAAATATGATACATTCTTGCAAATGTCTGTATTCCACAAACCTGAAGAAATACTTCAGGTTTGAATATGGAAAGCTGATGAGATGATTATCCCAGATAGGAGGGTAATATTGCCACTGCTTAATAATGCTTCCGGGGGGGAGGGGGGCAACAGGAATGAACGCTTACAAATTCTCTCTCCACCCTTTGCACACCCTTAGCATTGTAGCTAAGATTATACACATATGTCAGTGCAACTGCTACACAAGTGTTTGAGGCCTCTCGTCAGAGGAACGTGACCCATCCCCACACATGTCACAGCTATCCAGCCTCATATGTGAATGAGAAGACATAATTTCAAAGTCACTTAATTTTTCCAATGAGTCTAAAAAATGCATTTTAATTATCTACATTTCTTAGTGAAAGCACAGCTAAAATCATTGTGTGATGTAAAAACAATTGATTTAACACACACACACACACACACACACACACTCCATCACCACAGCCACCACCACAACCATAACACAAAGAGAAAATTACAAGTAACATGAATAATGAACATTTGGACATGAGTTAGCTGTCATGGATCCTGTTGCTATTCATAGTTGTTTTTCTTCTGTTGCCTTATTGTTTTGTTTGTTTCATTTTAAATTAGGCAGTGTTTGCCAAACTCACATTACATAATAAATATCTGCAGACCTTCCACAATGGTCAAAGGAGATTAATGAGTATCTTAAATTCTAGCTTAACATGCTGAAGAAAACTGGCAGTGCATGTACATGTGTGCTATTTTATATAATTTTATATCTTATATAGGAAATATGTTGAAATCAAATATTAAATAGAAATGAATATTAGTCATGTCCATATTCTCCATATAACCACAAGAAGCAAATACATTTGATACAGTTATAACCAATCTAGTAAGATTGATGATAGAGGCTAAAAAGGTTACTATTTTGTTTAAGAGCATTACTAGAAATATACAGCCAACAAGGTATTTATATACCAAAACTCATGCAATATTATCTTAGCAATGTAATGTCCATTTGATTTATTGTTGTTCTTATTTAATATTTCATATTTATATAACATAACAAAATCTTTAAAACATAAACTTCATCTTGAATGTTATACAAATGGTATATTGAGGGTCAATAGATTTGTGAAACACTAAAATTTATAGCTAACAATAATTTTCTTCACAATTGTTTAATATCTTTGAAGTTTTACCTGTTTCCCTTCAGCTGGAATAAACAACTACCACTATGTCAGTACTTGTTACTAATTGGCTCTGGGGTGAAGTAGTATAAAAAGGATGAGTACTAAACAAATTGTGTTGGCTGGAAAGTATAGCAGACATGAAGCAACCGTGTATCTTATATATTGAGTACTAAGTAAACAACAAATATAGGGACAAAATTACCACATCAAAGTGTGTCTATATTAATTTCAATGAGTTTCAAACCAGTGGAGTGCTAAGATATGACTGTAGTTATTTAAAAGCATTCTGCTGCCCCAAAGGTTGGTAACCAGCACAGGTTGAACCAGTTTGTGTGTTCCTAAATGGTGCTTTCTTTCCTGTGGTATTACTACTCAGTTATGTGGTGCCCACATAACTGAGTAGTAATACTCAGAGCTTTCCAGAGCTCAGAGCTTTCCAGAAGCTCAATCTATGGTTTCAAAGGAGATAGCCCACTAGTGAGTGGGCTATCTCTAAAACATGATGGTTCAATCTTGCAATGGACCATCTACAAAACTGTAGAATAGTTTCACCGTGACTAGAAAAAAAAAACTGGCCAACTGTGGTGGCCAGTTGAAATCCTTCAAGCTGAAATCCTTTTTAGAGAAACTGAATGCCTAACGAACAATAAAGGGAATCTATGCAGCAGTTTTTAGAATGTTTTTGGTTGCATTTCTAAAAATTTCCAGAAGCTCAATCTATGGTTTCAAAGGAGATTTTAAAAAATGAAAAAACAATGCTTAATTTAGGTAGTTATTTTCAAATATCAATTTGAAAGACAAAATCTTTTCTTTATTTAAATTTTAAAATGGAAACTATGAAATTATTGATTACCATATGAAATGAACAAAGCCACCAATAATATCTCCATCACCAAGGGGACAAAGTCACTCTATATTTGAGCGGCACCATGAACAATTCAGAAGTTTTGGTTAAAAAAAAAATTAGGATCAAACCTCATTCCAATTAATATCTGAAATTTATTTAGTAGTTTAAAAAACTGCACATGTTCCAAAACTATTTTTCCCAGATATGTTTGTGATTGTAGTTGTCTCTTCCTTCCTGAACTAAAACTCTATGGTCGTGGCTTTCAGATGATTCCGATTAGACTGAACTTGATCCAGTGACTTAGAAGCAGTGTGCCACATTCCATCTCTTATGTCTCAGCCAATCAGATATCATCAGGATTTTTTCTCTTTAATAATTTCTATTTGCATCATTCCATTTGTACCACCAGATGATTTGAAAGCTCTCAAGAATGTGCCATGACACAAATTATAGTTTTTGTTACACTACCTTCTTAGAAAGATGGACTATCCCCAAGTGTAATATTTACCTTGAATTATGACAGCTGCCTTCTAATTTCAGTGTTTGTTCCTCATTTATTCTGTTATAATCTCCAAATGACGTAATATGTGGTTGGAATGACAAGGGCCTGTCCAGTTCCACAAGTCAAGGTGAATTTGAAAAAGAATCAAAAAGACATGTGTCTATCACAAAAAAAGCAAGCTGGTCCCAAGTGTAGAGCTACGTAAATTGATCCAAAAATTCACTTTCTGATTTTATTTGATTTTTTTCTGCTTCATCTCACAGCCTTTAAGATTGTAGAATATACCATGTAAAAAATTCACCTTTGTTCCTTCATTTCTTATCGACAAACTAATGCAATAGTATAAAGTCAGAAAGTGGTGCTTTTAAAAATCTCTTCTGGCCCTATGTGTTTTTCTTTGAATTTAAATTCATGGAATGCCTATCATGTCAAAAGTAATCTGCAAAATAAAATGCCCAGGCAGAAAGGGAGGTAGATCAATATTGCTTTAACAGAGAGAGTGCTTCTTGAAGACACACAGGTACATAATTAAACATAATAAAATATTTCCCAAGGACAGATCACTACTGAGAAAAATCAAACCCACATTTCTTTGTGCTTTACCCTTATGAGAACTTTATAACTTTGAATTGTTATAAAGGGATTTAGCTCTTTTGATAGGTATTTTTAGAAAATGATAGGCAATCAGCTTAGGACAAACCTAACCTTAAGAGGACTATGTTTAAAGGACATGCTATAGGCAGTATAAACACTAAGTGGTGGCTAGGTGAGTGACTCACTTAGTCTTTAATGTTTCACATTTTCCAGAATTTGTTCTGCTTACCTTTGTCTTAGTTACTTTCCTCATTGCTGAAACAAAATATCTGATACCCACAAGATAAAGGAGGAAAGTTTTGTTTAAGGTCACAGTTTGTAGACGATTCTGTCCACAGTGGGCCTGCTGGCCATAAGGCAGAGAACATGGCAGGGCAATATGGCAGAGGAGAAACAGTTCAAATCAGGGCGGGCAGGCGTGAGCAAGCAACAAGCAGCAAGCTTTCCTTTCTGTTTTCTCCCATTCAGGCTACCTGCCTTTGGATGAGACCACACACAGCTAGGGTGGGGCCTCCCATTATTTAAACACAGAACTATGATAAACTAATTAAGTACCGCACACTCATAATGTTAGTATCACACACCCTAGATCATCCATTTTGGAAAAACCCCACCTGTGAGTGCATGGGGATTAGGGGGGATATCTAAATAGAAACTGTAACAATATTCATTGAGATTTCCCTATGAAATTAAAACAGGACTCTTTTAATAATAAGTAAAATCAGTAAAGATGAAGATATTGAAACTATTTTAATTTAGGGATAATTTATATCACATATTTTGCAATTTCAATTATTTAGAGTTATGATAATTTAATATATTGACTCTGAACATGCATTTTTAGTTGAAATTCTTCAAATACTGAACCAAGTATTTGGGCATAAATATATATAGGTGATCTTAAGAAATTTGATGAAAAAATGAACACAGAGTAAAATTCAAAAATTTCACTAGTGAGTGGGCTATCTCTAAAACATGATGGTTCAATCTTGCAATGGACCATCTACAAAACTGTAGAATAGTTTCACCATGACTAGAAAAAAAAAATCTTTTTTTGGACTAGAAAAAATTTAAGCCACATAGCCACTAACTCTTGCTAGTCAGGTTGAGACACTCCTGGTGAGAATAACTCCCTGCCAAGCAAAGTTTCAGAGTCAAAGATAAGCCACTGGGCAAAGAAGCTGAAGGCTGGAGGTGTGGGTAGAATCATGTGCTAAGGACTTTGGAGGTGGGCTGAGGAAAATGTGACAACTATGTCTTCTGCATTACATGTATTACTGTGGGCAACCTGAAGCAAGCATCCATCTGGATGGATTCTGTTTTTAAATATCGAGTGCACTCAGCAGAAGCTCTAAAATGATGATAAACTGATTTCCCAACATCTTGCTTTCTATCGACTTAGGGACACTGTTATGGTTTGTGTCTAGATGTTCCCTCAAAGCCTGTTGTGATCACAGAAAGTTTTCAGAAGTGGCTGAACCTAGAGTGTGTGATTAGTTCCTAATTCCATGCTGGGATTAAGGGTGTTGGGATTAAGGGTGGGATTAAGGGTGGGTGATTGCTGGATCAAGCCCAGGTCCACCCTAACCCCAGCATTCTGGGTAAGATAAAAGGGGTGGAGAGAGGCTCATGTCTCTCTGTCTCATTGTCTTTGCTGTCTTATGGCACCATGAACTGTTTCTCTTCTAGCCCTACCAAGCCACTTGCATTGGACCTGCAAATTATGGGCTGAAACCTTCACAAACTCTCCTCCTTTAACTCGTGGGTGTTGGGTATTTTGTATCAGCAAGGAGACAAAAGTAACTCACACAGATACAGTTCAATGAGTAATAAATATTTGCTAAAAACAAAATTCTATAATTTTATATACAAAATATATGATATATACCAGAGATATCATATATATATATGATAAAGCATATATATGATAAAACATATATAACATAGCTCATATATCATATATTACATATAGAATCATGTAAATCATGTAATATATGCTACCATATGTAGAATAACATATACATCATATACAGTATATGTGTATATATATGATATATCACATATATATAATATACATCTCGGAAGCAGGATATTTATAGCTGACAAAACATTCTTCTTATCAAGCTGGCAAGTTCTATTTTCAAAGGTGTTTATTTTGCAGCGGTAACTGACTTCAGGATCACAGAGAGTTCCTGAAGTGTCCTGGGTACCACTCCCTGTGCTAGGAAATTGAAAGGATGGGTCATTGAACAGGTCAGGCTGCCTGTCCAGGGAAAGTAGCTCAGACAGAACTGCGGGGCTCTGGCACACACCACTGCTACTGTGTGGCTGATGAGAGACACTCAGACTGCTCCAAAAGAAAGGTTCTTGAATGGTCAAAAGAAAGCTAACGTATAATTTTTATTTTAAAAAGTAGTGGTCCATATTTCACAAGCATATTTTCTATATACGAGTTGAATAAAATAGAAAGGTTTGCAATTTTGCTTTTCTATGCTGCTATAGATGTAATATGGGACATTGATTTTTCTACTAAATTTTATTCCTTCCCATCACCCTATTCATGCAGTGACATCCACCGTTGTTGTTGATGAGAGGAAAAGAAAACTGAACTATAAGTAAATAGAATGTTGCCTACACCACAATTTATGTGGGTGTAAAAAGCTTCCTTTATCTCAGTCCTTTTGGAAAGCATTGTGGAGCTGTACTAGTCTCCTCCCGCTCTGCCTCCAGGTTCTTGCCATTTTGGGCCATGGTGGTGTTCGCAGCTCTCACACTAGGGGAGGAGGACAGGAGAGATGCACCATCTCAGAATTTGCACTGGCTTCTTTGTGTGACTGCTTTGTGCTAAAAATCGTGCTAGTGATGACTGAGGCCCCACTGTCCTGCCCTCGGGGGCTCTGCAGGGGTTGCTGCAGAGTCTTTAGGCCCTGCTGCTGTCCCAGCACCTGAGGCTGTGCCCCTCCAGGGCTGTGAGCTGCCTGAGGTTTGTGATTCCCGTGTGTACCGTGTTCAAGCTTTCTACCACCCAACTCTCAGCTTCAGTTCACTTTGTTTCTTTTACTTCAAATTCTTTAGTCAAAACACCCGTGCAGGTTATTGGTTAACTGTTAATATACTCAGATACCAGAGTTCCCTCTACTCCACGGAGAGCATTTTAAACTTGGGTCCTCCATTTGCCAGGAGGCTATACCACATATCTTACTGGTGATACAAATTGTATGAAAGTGTTTACATTTTCTCTTCTTTCCAAAAAGAGAAAGTCTCCCTTCTCTATCCGCACAAATGCCTCTATGTGTTGCTTATTTCTCCAAGTCACAACATTGCAGTGTTGGACACAAACATTTCTCTACCAACAAAATGTCTAGGGAGCTGTCAGAATTTGTTTCTATACAGGTCAAATGAGCAGGTTTGAGGAGTGTATCAGTCATTCATCACTTCCTCACATACAATGGGTACTTCGGGCATTTGGTGAATGAACGAATGACAGAAACTTATAGTGTGCTGGAATTGTCCTTGAGTGCCATGCAGGTTTCCTCCTTAGAAGTGAGGGCAGCTCAGTGTGTCACAGAGTTCTTTGATAACGACTTGTGTCCTTCACAGTTGCCTTACTATTTTTTTAACAGAAGAAAAACCAGCAGCCTTATCTTGAATGTTTCCAGCAAAACCAGTGAAATCAGCTCTGATAGCACTGCCTCACTGGTCACTGCCAAAGCCACTTTCAGAACCTCAGCCCTGACTACAGGTGCCTGGCATGCAGGTATCTGTTGTTCAGACTTGCAATTTCCCAGCTGTAGAAGATGCATAAGGAATTTTTACTTGCTTCCTTGTTGTAAGGATTCAACAGCAGCGCTGAGAACTGTAAACCACTGAGCTCCCTTCCAGCAGCACCTTTGGAAGCTGTGGTCAGTGCTTTGCTGCTTCCCTCAGCAGAGAAACAACCAGGCACCATGCTGCCCGAGAGGGAGGAAACACGAAAGACCGATCTGTGGTGGTTACTGGGGGTTTTAGACAAGATTTTGAGTTTCCTCAGAGAGAAGAGTTAGAAAGGAGTGTTACATTTTTAATGTTTTATGACCCAGTTTTTATTTTACAATAAAAAATGAAATGGAATGGTACAAATGTGTGTGTGTGTGTGTGTGTGTGTGTGTGTGTGTGTGTTCAGGTATAATTCAGAAACCTAAACTACACAGAAAAATCTAGGTTCTGGCCCTATTTTCCTCCTGTAACCCTTGCAAGCCCAAGCTTGTAATTACTTCGTCTTTCCAAGACTGCATGTCCACATTTTAATTGTAGGTATCAATACTGGTCCATCTTATCTCACGGGCTTCTTGTAAAAGAGGCCATTGCTTACAAAGGCTTTTGATAAATTAATGATTCACAAATCAAAGAATTACTGTTTCCCAAGTTAATTTGGTGAATAACTTTTGAAAAGTTTAGTGTCGAGGAACAAAAACCCAGCCAAACTTACTGAAAAATGGGATGAAACTTTCTAACTGTAACGAATTCAGCGACTTCAAAGTTCAGGACATTATCTAAGCCAGGCGTCACCTGAATGAAGGTTAGAAATGGAAGCATTAAGAACTGACGTTATTATCTCATTTCTCTTAGTGCTGATACTAGACCTGTAAGTCCAGCCCATTCATCTTGTGCTTATTTTCCTCAAGCTTTTCTGCCTGATACTCTCTCATGCACTGTGCTTTATACTTGCTACTGCAAGTCACTGAGATGTGGTGGAAAAGTGTAATGCAGGTATAAATTTAAAAATGTGTCACAGTCTAACACATTGCCATTCATCCTCCTCAAACTCCTCCTCACCTCAGACTCACTCATTCCATCATTCTTGCTGCTTTCTACTGCGGTTCTTGAAGTCTTCTCTTGTGAGTCTTCTGTTGCACTGTTGTTGCTGTCTTGATTCCCTGAGCTGACTCAACGTGTTTACTTCTTGTGGTCTTTCTGATTTGGAGAAAGAACCAGAAATCACACAGAACTGGAACCAGTGAAGAATGTGCATGAGGACTCACTGTAACATTTTCACTTAGCAGCAGCAGTCACTCCGTTTTACTAATCATGTCTCAAGAAAGAGGACTCCTATAGATGTCTCACAAAGTGACAATAATCATGGACTAAGTCTCAAGTGAAGGAGGGTGATTTGAAGGGAATAACAGCAATGTGTCTTTGACTGAAGTATTTGTTTAAACATTGATTATATATTTTGATCACACCTGATAACTGTATCTTATTTTTAGCGCATGCACACATTTATCATTGTAACTAAGCAGTTTTTGCTTCAAAGTCCTGAGGAAGAGTTCTGTGTGACCTTACTCTGTATGGTAAAGAAAGCATCACAAATCAAGAGACATCAGTCAGTGCATCCATTAGGCCTGCTTAAATCAAAGCTCCCACAGTGTACCCTGAGCATCCCATTGTCTGTGGCTGGAGCAGTCCAGATCTGGTGGCTATAGGTAGAGACATGTTCTTTGGGAAGATGAGGATAGAGGATGGAGGATGCAGCAAAAATTTACCTACTTCAGTTTGGAAGTGAGTAGCAATGGAGTCACATGGGGAAACTGGATACTGGAAATTGTGGCTCGAGTTATGAAGTCTCAGGCAAAGGAAGATTATAAGGAAGGGAAAAGTTTTCATAAGCTTCTAAATTTTTACTTGTTCTGTCTCTGTGCTATGTCTGCTGAATATCCCTTTTTTTCTGACAAAAATGAATACATGCACTGATATGACTATGTAAAACAAAGTAATAGTAGACTGTATGTATTTCAATTTATAAAGCACTATAGAACTTTATATGGTTGCAAATTTATCTGTCTCATGCTTTGTTATTAAAAATAAACCTAGATTCTTTGAGTACACACATTAATACACTTTTTCTGGTTTGTAAAACTCACCCTTTTTCTAAGTAGAGAGTTCAAACATTCACATACAAGTTACTAACCACTTACAGTACCACTGGAGTGATAAAAACGAAAAGATTCTAAAACTTCCACAAATTATTTGATTTTATTAGAAGCATTTAACCTTTAAATTTTTTTCTTACGTTTGCTTCTTTTCTTTTACAATATCCTTAACTTTCTTGTCCTGTAGGTATTTTGATTGAACAGAATTTTCCCACTGTTGCTTGGTCCCATTGATTGCATTCAGTTGACAAATGACTTAAATGTTAGTTATCATTTCTCTCTTTGTGTGTGAAACCCAGATGCATCATGTCATTATAGAAAACGGCATACAAAATCAATAAACTTGAGGAAAATGGCTATACAACCACAATTCTTTAAGTCAAAGGAAAGTAAATTGCTTGTGTTGCTCGGATAGTTTGGGATTTGTTGCCTGTTCCCATAAGAAAGATGTTCTTTCCAATAATTTCAAGTCTAGGAATTATGGTCAGTCACTATAAACCTGAAAGTCTCATGCATTAATCTTTATATATGTTCCTTTCCATTGCTTCTCACTTTATTTATGGAAATCATTTTGGTAGAGTAATACCATAAACTATACAACTTGTTTTCATGAGGAATTGAAGTTTTAAAAAATAGATCAAAATAAAGAGTGATGAAATACCACTTGAAAAATACCCTAAAGAAATTATTATTTGTTGGTTTTGATAAATGTTTTCCAGATTATTTAGAAGTTGGAAATTTGGTCATATGTATAAATAATCACGTAACACTCCTGTAATTTCTTGATATATAGTAGTTCAGTTCTTTTACTATCAAGTTTATTGGTACACTTTAGATATATATATATAATGACTGCCTCCATCATGTGGAACTTGTATACACACAGGATATACCTCAAATTCTAATTTTGCCCATTCTCCACCCCTCATTTCTAGCCCTCTTATCTACAAAATTTATGTTTCCATTTTATCTTCCTTTTCTAGTTATTATTTGTTTCCAGTTATTTTTCTTTTCCTTTCTTTCCTATCCCCTCCCCCTTCCCTTGAATCCCTCCCCATTTGAACATTTTCTTCCTATTTTGCCATATCTATGATACATCTTGGTCCTTATTTACACTTTCAATTTCTCATGCCAGAGAATGCTATATTTATAGATATGTATCTGATTTATTTCACTTAAAATATGTCTCTAGGTATATCCATTTACCTATAAATGTTTCAAGTTTATCTTTCTTTATGAGAGAGTAGTACTTCATTATCCATTTGTTAGCTAATGGCGACTTGAGCTGTTTTCAAAATTTAGCTATTACAAATGTGCTGCTATGAACATGAGTGTACATACATAACTGTGGTATGATGCTCTGAATTTGTTTTAGTTCCTTGAAAAACTAGGGCTAAAAGTTTCATTTGAACAACCTATTCCCTTTCTAGGTATTTTCCCAAAATACAGTATTTTGAACCACTGCATCTTTTGCTTCAATCTCAGACTCCTGGCTTGTGCCTTGAACCAATTATCCATCACAAAGAAACACCCAGGAGACCCTATCACAATGTAAAACCCAGGAATCCAGTAAGTGAGCTAGCAAACCTGTATTTCATTCCAAAATCTTCAAAAGAAAAAAGAAGAGCCTGATTGATGCTGAGACTGAAAATTACTAACTATACAAATGTAAATTTGTTTTATTAAAATTTCAAGTGTACAATTCTTATTCAATAAATATTTTAATCAATGTCCTGCTAGCAACCTAATACATCATCAGCTGTCCATGATACCTTCCTCTAAGATGTTTCATTGCTCCAGTCCCCTCTTTCTGTGGATTTAGCAATGAGTTTTAATTAAAATGCACTAAGTATCTCTCATGAGTGAAGGCTCTAAGGAATATAGGCCTAACACTCAAATCATAAACTTTTCTATTGGAAGGCAGATCATTGTTCCTACTATTAAGTCTAATTATTGAAAATGAAAAATAGTCAGTTAAATTGATTGTGTGTGACCCCTATTAAGTGTTTTATCAATTGTTTATCAAATTTTAAAGAAGAATGCAAAGTTTTTGAAAGAATACCATTAGTAGTTGCTGTGGATTATAGACTCTCAATCTTAGGGTCAGTTGTAGTCATTATGTATGAAGAAGGTAGCTTTTATCAGAGAGGTTACTTATTAATAGTGTTTCAATAAAAATAATAGCACAAACATTTAGAGATTACTAACTTCTGAGCATAATCCTCTTTTTTTCACATCCTTTGTGTTTATTATTGACAACAATTCTATATGTCAGATATTATTTCCATTTTATAAGTAAAGGAATTTTTTAACTAAAGATTATACAAAGTAGACAATCCAAGATTTAAAACAAAATTGTCTATTTACAGTATGTGCTAAATCCTCACATCTTTCTCTAATTAGGGAAAGGCAAAATCTTGCCAAGATTCATAAATTTTTCTATTTCAATGTATATGATGAAATTAAATTCCACTCTTACACTTTGAATTTGGTGTACAGAGAGCAAGTACTTCTGTTCTCCAGAAGTACTTCAGTGCACAGATCTGTTGAAAGTAGGAGAAAAGCACCTGCACACAACCGTCCTACCCTACCCAAAGCATACAAACATTTTCTCCTCTGCTCTGTGCCCCAAGAGTCTGTAGTTCTTTGGCCTCCAGTTTTTGCTTAGACTTGGCAGACAAAACATATCAGACAGAGATGGACAGTCTGATAAAGGAGCATTTTGACTGTTGCAAGCCCACCCTTGCTGACGGGTTCCATTCTGACTTCAGCTCTCTTCTGTGACCTCAACCCAGTGTGACCACAGTATTCATGCGTTAACTAGGACTTATGGTCTCCAGTAGCTTCATTTGTCCCCACCTATGAAAGTCATCCTTTTAGTAAACTGCCCTCACTTAACTCCGTAACAAGAAGCACGTTACTTTCAGGGATCCTGATGTACAGTCTCTGAGGATAAATCAGGAAGCTTCTTTTTAGTGAGTGGACATCTTTTTCAGTTGGCATGATCATGCTGCAAAAGAAAACAAATGTGTATCCTGTCTGGACAGTGCATAGAAGTTCTGGGCAAGACCGAGCAGTGTAAAGCACTACAGATACTGTTCTGGTCAGCATCCCTACTCAAATGGCAAGATGCACAGGACCCCAAATCTGGCTTGGTGGAAGTTTCGTTAGAATAAAGGGCACTTATGTTGTAGATAAAGAAGTCTAATCAAGACAATTTGAGGTGTGCTAAAAAAGATTAAGACACTCGTGCTAAGTAGCATGTTGACTTGGGGCCCTACCAACCCCAGATAGCACAGTCTGGCATAGCACCTTCCGAGCATATCTCACCAATATGTTCTCAGTCTGCATTCAACTCCACTTTCTTTTTTGACCTGAGGAATGAGGGAGACTGAATATCCCACAACCAAGTAATAATTGATGAAGAAAGGGCAGGAGCAAGCCAGGACTCCTGTCAGGAATGCAGCTATGTCAGCTGAGTAGAAAGAAGCAGGAAGTGTTCCTCAAGGTTGATCTATACTTAATGAAATTTCACACCTTTAACAATGAATTTGGTGGCAGAATGTCAATGCCACTGAACTATTTAGTGTGAGGAGCACATTCAAAGTAAAGAGGAATGTCTTAAAAGTATCTAGAAATACATTCTGCCACAATGTAATAGCATTCATTAAGTAGGGGAAAGGACAATATACTTAACCAAAAGAGAATCAAACTGCACAAATTAAATACAAAGAAAATTCTGTTGAAAATAAGGAAATAGAAAAAGAGATTGTGATGAAGACTCATTCAAGCAATGCTTTTAAATTGATATCTAATATATAACATTAGTTGATGCAATATCTTAAAAGGATTCTAAATGAAAATTTCACAAATATATAGTTTACAAACTATATATATAGAGATAAGGATAATAAATTCCATTTAGAAAATGCCAAAAGATTCTGTATGTTAAACTTTTGGTAAGATACTATTGTCTCAGTAGACCACTGGTGTAGAATGAACCATCTCCAAGTCTTGGTAGTTTAAAGCAGTAACCATGGATTTATCCATAGAATGGTTCCACATTTGTAGTTATGCTTCAGAATTACAGTGGGCTACATATACACATACCATAATTTTCCAATGTAAATTTGTAGTTTAGCATAAATAGCACCTGGCTGTTCATTGCAGAGGCTACACGTGAGGGGCCCAGGAAGCAATATTTTTGTTTATGTACTTGGTATGATGAACCCCAGGTTATGTGCAAAAGTGTCAAAATCAGATTTTTACCCACATAATGCTCCATGTAACTTTTTTATATGCATCTTTGGTCATCATGGTGTTAAAATACATGTAGACCATTCTTCTTTTCTGAAAACCTCTACTGTAGCTGTCCTGGGGAAACCAGGAACTCATCTGTGTGTCATCCACTTGGCAGACAAGCTGCAAGGTGTGTACCTGAACTCCAAAGCAGCAACAGATGAGATGTACCCATGAAATGTTCATTCTTAGATTTCTATGCATTTAGGATTAACAAGAAGTTTTCTTTTGATTTTTCTTGAAGAACTAGCCCAATTCAGTACAATGGAACATGAAAAACCAGATTTGCAAATTTTGAAGGGGGTTGAAAATGAATCATCAGGTGACTTATGTACTGATTATGATGATAATGATAGTGATGACTTTGACGTTGACCGTGTAAGCCAAAGTTCTTGTGACAGTAAAACAGAACAAGAATTGACTGATACAGAGACAGAGAAATAAGATTTCCTTGATTCAGGTGATCAGTAAAACAGCAATGTCAGAACATATGTGACTAATCAAAATGGTCACCTAACCAAATGGAATGATCCAGTGTTAGAACTAGATCTGAAATATAGTGAGGACTTGGCAGGGTTGAAATGTATTGGACAGAATGTCAGTGTTTCCTTCCAACACTGGAAATTAGATGAAATGCTACAAGATGCTGTGAAATACACAAATGATGAAATACAAGCAAAACATTCTGTATGCACTGATAGCCAAGCTCAAGCATGTATTTATTATGACACCCCACTAGCTGAACAGAAAGCATTCATAGGCGTGGTGCACTTAGCAAGGATTTCTCATGGTAATTTTATATTCCATAAAACACTTATGTAGAAGTGAAGGGTGTGGGCTTGAGGTGTAAAGATATAGCATACAAATATATGCCCTGGTAGATGCAAAGACACTTTACTTGCAAGTTAGGAACTCAGCTACCAGGTCTTTATTTGTATAAAAATAGACCTAATGATGTTTTGAACAGACTTGTAGCTCCCATCTCCCTAATTGGAAAGTGACATTCAATAATTGGTTTACCAGTTTCTGATTGATGTTCCATTTGCTAACAGAAGTTTGACCATTTAAGAACTATACACAGGAACAAAGCAGAAATTCCAAACAAAATGTTGCAATTTCAGATACGGAAAAGAAAAGCAAGCTGGTACTGCTGATGTCAACACTGTTCCCTGGCAGAAAAATTGATGGAGAAATTGATGCACTGTCTCTCTTTACTGATGTCAACAATCTGCATGACTCCCTATATTTAAGCCTGAAAAATCATTAGAGTTGTGTTGCATTTATGGTTAAATGGAGAGAAGGGCGGAGGCTCACACTACTTCCTTTGTTTTTAGATTATGGAAACATGGGTAATTATTGTGATGATGTGGTGTTTACAGTTGAATGAAGAGAAGGGAAGGGAGTGATTTACTCCTTTGATTCTAATTATATTAAAACTTTCACAAAATTGAAACCTGAGATGGTAATGTTTTACAACAGAGCCAAAAGCAGAGTAGACGTGTTGATGAGTTATGTAGCCAGTATGATTGCGCTTGAAACACGAAGCATTTGCCAATGGTTGTGTTTTACTTGTTCCTAAACATGATTGGCATAAATAGTTTGATAGCTTACAAAAAAAATAACAATGAAAATATCAGAGAAATTTTCTTAGGGGATTTGGGCTGGAACTTATAAGAGATCATTTACAACAGAGTAAGAACAGATGTTTCTTCCCAGGGAATGACACAAAAGTTTGTATACAACACTGGTAACAGGTGAACAAGCAGGTGCAACATCACAAAGACCTACTATAATAACAGGTTAACCCCCCCCCCAGAAAATGCCTACTGTGCCCTACAGGAAAGGACAAAAAGCAAAGCATATGTGCTATCAGTGTAAGTGATACTTGAGCATGAACTTGAAATTTCCATGTGTGAAGTCTGCCTTGGGTGTGATAATTGAAGCAAAGATTATTTCTGTGGTAGACTTTTGTTTGTATTTACATTGTAATTCACATATATTTTTATTTCTGATGTTATCTTTTAAGTTTTTTTAAAGCAACCAAACTGCTGATGTGATTCTAAGACATTGATTCTAAGCATTTATTATATATTTAATATTTTATTTTATTGATACCTTATTTTTCTGCTAAGGGCACACTGTACAATATAGTAGGCAGCTCCTGAAAAAAGAGGTACAAGAGAGATAATAAGAATGGTCTGCCACACAGAAAAGGAAAGCTAGGTACATGGGCAATCAGCGTAAATGCGACATAGCATAGAACAATTAAATTAAATATTATTTTTGTTGTAGAGTTCTATTGGTACTTTCATTGTAGTTCACATAGGAATTTATTTCTGATGTTATCTTGTAGGTTCTGTAAACAGTTACACAACTGATGTGAAAATATTGATGTTTATTCTAAACATTTAGTACATATTAAGAATTTAATACTTCATTTTATTGGGAGTAGTGTTCCTGCTAACTACACACTGTGTAACATAATAATAACCTACTGGCAAAACAGCACGATCAGTGAGATTTGAGTATGTCCTACAAAAAAGGCAAGAAAGCAAAACACACATGCTGCCAGTATAAGTGATATGTGTGTATGAATATGCTGTTGTCATGTATGAAGGCTGCCTTGGGTGTGATAATTGAAGTAAAGATTTTTTTTTGTAGTGTCCTATTGGTATTTTGATTGTAGTTCATACAGAAATTTATTTCTGTTGTTATTTATTAGACTTGGTGCACCAAAAATAAGTCAATGTTGAAAATTTTGATTTTTTTACATGACTCAATATATATGAAATACTCAATACTTTATTGTTTCCTGTTGAGTACTATTATTTAGTATAAAACTCATAGAATTAAAATAATCAATGAGTAGAAATAGTCTAAAGAATAAACCCACAGAAGTGCTCCTTAAACACAAAGAGCTCAGCTGGTGGTTCTTTCTTCTGCTAGTTTCTCCCAAATATTCTTGAGGCCCGGACCTAGAAATTGCACATCAATCCCACAATATGCTGTGAGTCAAAGGAAGGGTCAGGACTGGCAGAGATTCTGAGAATTTGAAGTAGGTTTTACTTCATGATAGGAAAATTCCTAATCACATAAAAAAGAAGCATCACAAATATCTGGAAAATATCTATGACCATCTTTGACAATTGGCCCCAGTTATAAATGAGTTAGATATCATTGTCAATTTTATTCATAATTGAACAGAATCCTTAAATTACCAAGTAGTAATCTTCAAATAGGATGGAGACTAAGAGATGGAGGTGGAAGAAGGAGATATAAAAAGAAGTAAGATGAGTCATTTATATGTATCAACTACTCACAATGAATATATTCATCGTGTACTGCAAATGTGTGCTAATATAGTAAAATTTAAAAATTATAAATTATTAATCCTTCAAAATTCAATCAGGTTGAATGTTTAGGTTTCCTTTATATGTATGCCCAAGAATGAGGGAACATATTTGAGTCTCTTTTTTCCCCTACATTGACAAAACTAAAACACAACACAAGGTTGCTGCTCCTTATTTTATATTTATGAACTTTTATATTAGCCTTTATGTCTTCTATTTAAGTGGAAAGGACACTGACTAGAATTAAATTAAATAAAGCTACAAGTGCAAGTTAAATTAGAGTTGTTTAAGATCATCACAGTTTCTTCAATATCTTAAGAAATATTTAGAGCAGCTTACTGATGAAAAACCATGTTTATAAAAAGTACCCTGGAGTTGAAATCCATTTAAGAAGAAATCATGCATCACACTAAGAGACACTTATAATTTAATGACTTCCAACTAGTCACCATGTTCTGTGCCCCCAGCAATCGGCATTTCTTGCTTGCCAAATTGTTTCTTCTTCAGTCTTCTTTGAGTGGTAGTCACTGGAGCCAGAGGCTAACAGTGGAAGATGTTCTTGTATCAATAACATCCGCTGGCATGATAAAATTCGCCAG
This sequence comes from Dolichotis patagonum, assembly GCA_004027295.1. Lineage (NCBI taxonomy): Eukaryota > Metazoa > Chordata > Mammalia > Rodentia > Caviidae > Dolichotis > Dolichotis patagonum. Next base: position 16,844 of record PVJX010017258.1, on the reverse strand, counting down.
GTATTAGTGGCTCTGGCTCTTAGTTAAGCTTTAATTGTGAAGAAATGAGATGTGCATGTGGCACTTGTTGGAGGGTTTACTTTCTTCATAGAGGAAAGTTTGTCAGGACATTTACTGGCATGAAATTAAAGAAAATCAGAGGATCACTGAAACTTCATATTCATGAATCTCATACATTGTAAAACGTTCTTTTTGTGCTGTTGCATAGAGAACCACTGTGTGGAAAATGTGAATTAAAAATATTGTTATTGTATCCATCACAGTGTCATGATAGTAAAAATGTTTTTCATGTCCTTGAAATCCAGCACCTTCCAAGAAATCTCTGCTCTAGTTCTGACACAGAAGGACCTGTACAACTACTCTTCCTGTGAAAGAGGGGGCTTATTTGCAGGCACTGATGACCGTGATAATTACCACTTGACACAGCAGAGGAGCAAGTGGAAAGTCCTGGGACGTGGGTTAGATGTTACTACAGCAAAATGATAGCGCTGCTGTGGTTTGGATCTTCAGTGTCCCCCACAGCTCTCTAAGGGCTTGGCCCCAAGCCCAAACTACAGTTGGAAGGTTGTAGGACCTTTAGGGGAGGGACTTACTGTAATATCTTGAAGGGATATCAGAGCCCCGGCCCCTCCTCTATTACTCTTTTTCTTCCCAGGAATCCTGAAACAAGCAGCTTGCTTCACGATATGCTCCCTCCTGCGATGTAGTCCCCACAAGCCAAGTGCAACAAGCCCAACTGACTATGAAATGGAGCGACAAAAACTGAGCAGTATAAACCTTACCCATTTATAAACTGATCATTTTAGGCATTGTTTGCTGTGACAGAAAGTTAACACAACTGCTCGCATGGTTGATGTTAACCAACATAAAGAGAGGTAGGGGAAGAGGTTAGACTAGACTTTTAGGGTAGTCTTTTTCTTATGATTCGCTTCAAGATTGCCCAAATGACAGATGGTTGGGGCAGATTTAGTGACCATTTAGGACACAGTGAATAGCCCATTTAGAATATTTTTCATTCCAAATGATTGTCTAGCCTACCTATATGTATATAATTTAAAAAACAAATGTGTTTCTAAATTTGGTGATAATTTTTTATTGCAAGTTGTGTGGAAAACTAAAACTTGGTTATTGTTTCTTTTTTCCACATTTCAAAAGTTACAAAGTGCATAGTTTAAATATGAGAAATTAGGAACTTACTGAGAAATTCCTTATTCATGTTTTTCATACATAACTTTTATATTGAACATGGGCTAATTCTCATTACCTGTCTGTGAATAAATAAATGGTTAATTCTCTTATTTGTGAATGAAATCATCTTGGGCAGGTGGGGATTTCCCTCCCACAAGTGAGAATATATCTCTGTTTCATAAATCTAAAGCTTAGAAAGCTATGTGCCCAGTATGTTTCCAATCTAAATGTTAGCATTTTGACTATGTATTAAATACTCTCATTACTGTGTTTGTAATTCTAAAGCAGAAACAGTTTTCTGGTTATAGTTTTCTTCTTTGTATTGAGGTTTAAGAATAAGCACACATCAATTACTTACAGCTTGAGGGTTCTCAATCTATCAATTTTTATTCTTTCTTTTAGTTAAAAATACATGAAAATAGATAATTTAGAATGAGACATCAGGGGGAATATTATTTGTTTCTTGGATTTGACTTCTTGAAAGAAATTTCATCTCATAGAATTTACTAAGAACAATATATAAAAATGAAGTGAGCTGCCAGCATCAACCTTCCGGTTTGTATTAGTTAGGTTTTCATTTTAGAAAGTATTTTCTGAGAAAAAATTTCCTCTAGGAGATTTCAAAAACAAATAATGAACAAATAGAAATCAAAACAAAGCAAAGAGATGCTACAGTTAAATCAATTTTCAGAAACTGCTCATTAAATTCTCCATTAGTGACTCAGTCATAAGCTGCTACTTTAGATGATCTGGGAAACCTTGTAGAAAAGAAATTTACCTTACTTTAACTCAAGGCTTTCCAAATATTTTATCATCATGGAACACCTTTTCCTTACAACTATTTTTATCCCAAGGCACAAATGCTTCTCTGGAACTTGGGAAATGGTCAGAGACAATAAAAATGTGTTAATACCCTGAGTAATTAAAAGCAACTCTTCCATAATGCAGTTTTGTAGGTTCTGATTATTGAGGAGCACATTTATTTTAAAGTTGTCAAAATTTTACCCTTGGAGTATGAAAGTATTGACTGAAATTATTATTCGGGCAGAGCAACTCAGGGGAATAATTTTAACAAGGGCAATTAAGTCAGATGCATGAATTAACTTCAAACAACAACCTATTTTTGGAAAAGGAGCATTTTGAAACAGAAGTGCCAAATGCATCATAGTAATTTAGCTAATAATTATCCTAGGTTGATTCTGGGAAAAACAGTAGATGTATAAGAAAATTTAGACCATCAACTTTAAATCCGTCAGAGATATGTATGGTTTAGCATTCCCTGAAGCATCTACGGCTTTTCCTTAGACACCCTAATGGAGCTATAGTTAGAGTTACAATGTTCAGGCACATGAGCAGTGGGACTCCATTTCGGTAATCTATTTAATTCAAGCTGATTAGCATTTATTGAGTGCCTACCATCTGCCATTCTCTGTGCTAGGTTTTCTATCGGCTTGTTCTCTATGATCACTTGACTGTCCATGCTGTCATTTTGTTCTGATTTCAATGCTGAGATTAGTTATATTAGGTAGAGACAAGAAAGCTAAATTAATTGACTCGATAGCATCCTAGCTGATAAGTAGTAGAGTAACAGTATAGACCCAGGTGTTTTTGTACCACTTCTTGGGCCCTGGACACACAGGATCGAAGTATTCCCCTAAAGATCTTATCCTGGGAGAGGCCCCTGGGCATTGTTTTCCAGAACGTGTACATTGGAGACAACAGACTGGTTTTAAACACCACTTGTTCTTCTTCCAGTTTCTCCATCATCCCAAGTTTGGGTCAATTCTGTATTCGGTTTTATAAGAAACAATGCTACTCAGAACTGAGCCACACTTTAAAGTATAAACAGTTCCTACTGTACATTTGTCTTCCTCCTCACTGATGATTAATTTTTCTGCTTGATAGTCCATATACTTATCATTAATGTATTCTAGCCTGCTTCAGTCATCTAATGCTTTACAATATATTAAGTACATTCAGTGTTCTGGGAGTTTTCACCATCCTCTTGAAAAGCATTCCAGAATCTCTTTGTTTTCCCCAGGGGAATGGAGAAAAATAACTTCTACTACTCAGTATTTTCCTGTGCTGCTTCTTTGTGCTGAAACTCATGGCTTCCACTTTTCTTACTCTTTTAGTTTTGAAGTACATGTAATGCCTTCCTAAAATAAGTGCATTAGAGGGACACTTCTAACATGCCTATGTTAGAAATCAAATATCTCTTTCACATTTGAATGATAGTTAGATTTGTTTAGATTCTAACCTAAAAATTGTTTTTTTAAATTTTATTTTAAAGAGGATAAAACAGAATAAAACCAATCAAAACAAACCAGCAAAAGAGATATAAGACTTCAAAACATTACATAATAAAAATAGTTACCACAATGCATTTTGATATCTACAAAATAGCTGCAGATAACTTCGGACACAGTAAAAGTCAAACAGAACAGAATAGAAGAGAAAAAAATAAAGACAAGGCAATGAATGCAATAAAGAACTTCAAAACAAGCCAATAGTAAATCCTAAATTGCTACCATAATATATCTTGCTATCTTTAAAATAGCTGCTCCTGCCATTGTATTTGATATAATCAAACAAAATAAAAGAGAACAAAAGCCAACCCAATAAAACAATGGAAATGTTATAGGACTTCCAAAACAAGACCATAGGGAATCAACAGTGGCTGCAACCCTCAGAAAGGGATCCCCATACCTGTCACTCTGAACTCATGATCAGACCTCTGGCCCTAGACCTGCAATGTCAGGGAAACAATAAAGCACCACAGGCATCCAATTGCATTTCACCCCCATAGCTATCATCCAGCCTGTGTTTCCCTGTGGATAAGCCAGTGGCTTACTGTGGAGGAGTGGCTGGGGGTACTTCTTGTTTGCCAGCTCGTGCAGAAGGGGTTGGGGTTTGGCTATTCCCAGTCTGGCAGCAGCCTGCTTATGGTGCTGGTCCCAGACAGGGCTCGTTTGCGGATGTGGCCTTGTTCTGTCTCGCCCACAGTCTGTGAATGGCGCTCACTCAAGGGCAGAGGCTGGGGTCTGGCTAAGCTAGTTGGCAGTGGCCCACGCATGGTGCTGGTTCCCATACTGGGCCTGCATAAACAAAAATTTCCAAAGCTTCTACTAAAATAGTCACTGTATTTTTTTTACACTTCTGTATCTTTGACCATTATAGTCTCTGTCTCTCTGTCTCTCCATCTCTGTCTCTATCTCTCTCTTTCCCACGCTCTTTCTCTCAACTTTTTTTGATATGTTTTGTTAGTGAAGATATATGTCATTATCACTTGAATAAAATGGTTTCTGTCTGTTTTTGTCAACAAGAAAAAATGTTAACTTTTACCTTCATAATTAATAAATATTCTAGATGTAGTATCTTGATATTTCAGATACCTTGTTCTATCACAAATGTTTGTTTTCCCCTAGGTCGAGTTTCCATTAGAGAATATTACTTGTAATAACTATTAGTATTGGACCTAATTATGACTTCTTTTTACATTGATTAATTGGAATTTTCTGTAATGAACTCAACCTCCCATATACTTAATCACTCAATTAATCATTTATTCATCAAAGTATGGGCTCATGGATGTTTATTTCATCCTTTGACTTTATAATCCAGCACTATCATCATTTATCTTCTTACCTGACTTGCTTTAACTTTGGTCTCTTGGTCTATTTCAGAATAGCTTCAGTGATCTTTTAATAACTGTCCATCTGTTTTTGAGAAGCACAATATGTTACAGGTTATCTTGTATTTATATAGTTCTTACATAGATTCTATCACTTTTCTAAGGAGTCCTGGTTGGTTGATTAAACAAAAGTATGTAGAAACCAAACGATGATGTTGGTATGACCACTGCTAGCACGGTTCCTGGGATTCATACAGATAGAGTCATGCACACTGTATTGTACATCTACTTCACTATACATGTATATTTCATGACATTAACTTGCATAGCTTATAAAAATAGCTGCAAATGCAATGTGGCACCAAGGGTTTATCTAGCCTTACCATGCCTGTAACTTTTTTCACCTGAAATGAGTAACTTCTTTCACTCAACATTGCCCATATTTATTTGATCAACACTACCATATATATAAAGCAGTTCTGGAAATCTAATCCATCCCCAAGAAATTTGTTAGCCAAAGTACAATATGATACTCAGTTGCTTGCCTTACATCATCTAGTTAAAGTGCTGTTTTGCAAAGTAATTTACATATGTGTCCTAGAATTGCCACAGAAAAGTATGAAAAACTGTGTTGCTAAGGCAGCATTTCTTGCCCCACAGTTCGGTCTAGAAGTCTGAAATCGAGGTTTCCACAGGGCCGCTCTCCCTCCGATATATCTAGGATAGACGCCTCCTCCCGTCTTCCAGGTTCTGCACTCCTTGCGCTGGTCCAACGTCCACCTTACCCTGTGTGCCCTTGCCTTGTCTTCCCTCAGTGAGTCTCTGTCTCTGTACCCACATTCTTCTGTTTTATAGGAACTTTGACCACTGGATTAGAGGGTACACTGACATCCGCAGCCCTCATCCCCAAGTAAGCTCACATTCAAAGGCACCAAGCCTGTGACTTTAAAATACTGTTCAGGCCATACAATTTAACTTCTTCCTTATGTCCAAGTTATGCAAGGTTAATGCCATAGATTCATTTGTTGCACTCTGTAATCTATTTTGGCTGTCACTGATATTCTCGTGATTTTTAGCAATTACATAAAATAACATTTCTTACTATTGAGGTGTATGGCACTATAGATCTTGACAAATGTATACACTCCTGTATCCACCACCAGAATCATAATACAGAAGAGTTTTCTATGCTTTACTTTCTTTCCAACTGTCTTTTTGTAGCTTCTTCCTCACCATGCAAATAACTTTTGATGTTTTACTTTCCCCATTCACTATTAACTTCCATGATTATATTTTCATTTTGTTTTCCTGCTTGTTTTAAACTCCATCTTTGAAATTAGAAGTTTGCCTGAAATGTGGTGAATGTTAGCACCACTTATGTGTAAAGAAACTCAAAGCTGATTAGAAGAGCTGTGTGGGGGCGGGTTCGGCTATTAATCGTGGTAATTCCCTCGGGAAAACCTGAAAGCAGTACCATTTCTCTTGTACAGTTATTTTCTAGAAAAACATTTCTAAATTCGTGCTCTGAGACCTTCTCTGAATTTAAATTCTATTTGATTTTTTGAGCTTGTGTCCAAACCAATAACCAAGCAAACACATGAATTTGATGTTGTATCATTTTTGCGGCTTTTAAGGAAGGACTGCAAGCCAATGAATAAGTTCAACCACCATCTTTAACCTACAAGATTCTGCTAAACAGATAGTTACAGCTTTCCCCAAATTCCTTACTAGGAAGTAAATACTATATTAGGGAGAGTTCAGACTTTGAAACTAGGAAATATAGGCATAAAGATATTACCTGGCTGCAGTTGTGATGTGAATGACAGATACGGAGAGAAAGAAGTCAAATGAAGAGAAACAATTTCAGAGGCCTTTGCAGTAACTCAGATAAGAGAAGCTCAGTACAGTGATGGGAGCCATATGTAAGCCTTCTAGAGAAGAAAGAAATTTGAGAATTATATTAAGAGTAATATTTGTAGAAAGAGAAATTGAATGGTGAGACAGTGAGTCAAGCTTACATTAATTGTTCTGCTTTGGGACACTGAAAGGATGGTAATATCATTTTCTGTGTAAAGAGAAAGAGAGAAGGCGCTTTGAGGAAACTTCTGTATTCAGGGAAGGTATATTGGTTTTGCAGTGGCTGCTAGGTACATCCACATGCACCAAGTGCCAGGTGCTTGTACCTGTGGCCCAGAAGAAGCAGGAGGTCTGCTGGGAAGGTGGGCACTTGGCAGTGTTCAGCATGTGAATGGAAATTCAAGCGGTGAGTACAGATTGAATCACCAGTGAGTGCAGCAATATGGAGAAGAAAAGTGCTGAAAAAGCATCTTGAGACTCACAGTCAGTCCAGGAGAAGAATTTATTCTCTGTGTCCAGCTTCCTTATTGAGAAATTTGGACCAGTTTCTAAAGAGTAGTTTCTCAGTGATTCTCCATAAGAATCACTAAGAGCAGTAGTTTTCTCTTTGACAAGTACCTTGCAAAATGTCTTCACGGTTCTGTTTTTCAGATAACATAAAACAAAATAATCATGTTACTGCCATCAGAAAGTCAAGGCTATTATTAAGTTGTCTTCACATTTTCTTAACATTTATCTAACTCTAAACAAGTCTTAGCTGGACATGGTGGCACATGCCTGAAATTCCCATCATTCAGAAAGCTGAGGCAGGAGAACTGCTATCAGTTTGAGGTCACCGTGGGCTACACAGTGGGCTTAAGGTCAGCCTGAGTTACACAGTGAGATTCTGTCTCCAAAACACAAACAAATAAAAATACTCAACCGAAAAAAGCCTTATTAGGTTTGCCCATCAATGAAAATTTAGAAAACATGCAAAGTTTCAAGAAGAAAATACATGTTGAAACTTGTTTTACTGTACAGTATAAATTTTCTCCACATTATATTTAGATAACACATTTAGGTAGCACTATTTTCAGGAGAAAATCTGCACCAAATTCAATATCACTCTAATTTTAACTTTCAAAAACATATTTTGAGACTGAAAGTCTAATTTCAATAATCTGTCACCTTCATGAAGTCCTAGTCATGTAGTTAATAGTTTCACATTTATAATACTTCCATTTGCCAATGTTTATAAAACCGCATGTTTTCACTTTTAAATGTGACCGTACTGTCATCTATCTACCTCGTTACCATGCACCCACCTGACACTGGCAGACATATTGATTTAAGATTATAGTGATAAATCAAACTATGGATTTGCAGCTGCTTTTAACCAGCCTTCTGGTCATTCTGAGTCAGTTCTGGTGCTGATCCTTGCATACATTTGTGAGCATGTTGCTCACTCTGTGAAAGGAACACTGACTCTCCCAAGCCCCAGGGGCACCACTGAGAAAATGACCTCTTTAGTGCTCTAAATGTACCTGAGTGCCCTGCCAGAGACACATTAATCTTCAGAATATCTGGGTGCATAGACTGGGAAGTAGAATTTTCTTGGTCCTTTCATCTCAAAACCTTATGAAGCCCTCATTATTACACATACAATTCTTAGTGGGTTCTGTGTTCCTAAATTCCTAAGTGTTTTCCAGATTCAGACCTGAAAAGCATGAATATATACACTAAGAAGACTGTTATTATTGAATTCCTGGTGCTACTGGAAAGAGAAACTCTAGGTCAGAAACCTAATTGCATTATCAGACTCCTTCTAAATGGTTTACTTCAAAGTGGCATCCTTCAGTCACTCAAGGAAAAAGCAGATATAAAAATGATCTGAAAAGTGGAAGGCAACCACCAATTTTATATGTAGGTGTGGGATTTGCTGATTACTGGGCAAAAGAATAATCTGTGAGTCACAGTCCAAAAGGAAGGAGCATTGCTGCTCAATTACATAAATTTAGTATGCAGAACACAGGTAAACATTATAAGATTTCAAATTAAAATAAAATGTAATCAACGTGACAAATTTATAGATGTCTATGTTTAAAGCTCTCCATGGAGGAAGGTCTTTCATCTTTCTGTTTCTCCATCATAATTTCTCACTGTGCAAAGATATCTTATCGCTCAGGCTTTGGCCACTGCTTTTTATTTCTCTCTTGCTTTTGATCACCTAACTAGTAGGGAGAAATATGGACAATTCTTACGCTTTTTCTCTTATAATACTGTCATACTTTTAAATACTTTTCAATTTAGTCAGATATGATATCAAGCAAATGGTACTTTCTCACAAAGTGCAAGTCTGAAAGAAATGAGAACAGGGTTCTTCAACCTATATTTCCTTCGCATGAGAAAATGTTTATACAACTATTAGTTCTTTCATGAACACATAAGTAAGGCTCACAAATATTAGCTAATGTTTTGAAACTTTAAGGAAATTACTAAAATACGTTTTAATTGATTTAAGACCCTAAGGATTTCTGAAAATATTCAAAGTAGTCAGTAACTTTAACTTTTTATTATGAATATCTGAATAGCATTCCTAAGGGAAAGAAGATGCAAAAAAATATATAGCACTGGGCCCTGAAATATTAACCTTGATGGAGAATGGCTCCTTGAAGACACAGTGAGGAAGTTGGTTCTATTACAGTTTACAAAGGAATGTGTTAAATTCAAACACAAAGGGTTGTGGTAAGTGGCTGGTCTCTGCAGGCTGTAAAGTTGGGGAGCTTCAGGGTTCAAGGACACAGAACAATGGCTGCAAGATGGTCACTGAGAGTCTCTCTGACTTGAAGGTCTTCAGGTCTTGCTGTGAGTTTAGAAAACTAGATTGTAAACTGGAAGCCACAGTTAGGTAAGAGTTAAAATGACAAGCAAAAATTTTAAATGAGAAAGAGCAAGGTTTTTGTTTTTGCCTTTTCTGTTCTCCTCCTTCTTTTCTTTCTTCATTTCTTATCAAAAGTTTTGGCACAGAAATTTTGTAATACAGTGAGGATACAGATATAGATACCTGTTCGGGGAAATTAATAAAATATCTCTTGGTAGGAAACAAAAGATGGCTTTTATTCATTGGCATAGAAATTCTTGCAATTCCTAGTTATAACACACAACAAGAGTGATTATGAACCTAGTATTTCCACTTAGTGAATGAAACACAACCAGTAAGTCTCATGCTTCTCTGCAGAGCTTTTTTTTTTCTTTCTTCTTCTTTTTTTTTTTTTTTGTATAAGGAATCAAACTCAGGACCTCATACTTGCCAGGCAGGCATTGTGCCACTGAGCTAAATCCCTGACCCTTCTCTGCAGAAATTTGAATTTTGGCTGAGTGGAGCTGATACTTTTCAAAATCAGTCTAAAGAGAATTACACTGAGTCAGTGTATCAAAAACTTTTACTTGATTTTGGAACCCTGGCAGTACATCCTGACAATAAATTGATCACGTGGTAACTATTCTAAAGTATTATTTTATTCTTGTCATAACACTGCAGTGTAGTATTGAAAACAGATATTTGTGTGTTAAAGTCAGATTACCTCTCAGTCTGGCTGTAAAGTGCTTTGACCCTGCTTCTTTAATGAGGTTTTGTGACAAAACTAGGAAGATGTCATTGTACAAAACCTGTACTAGGCAGCATTCCCCAGATTAAAAGAACAATAAGAGAAATATATTTTATTTATATGGAAATTTATTATGAAGAATTGATTCACACAGTTATCAAGGATGAAAAATCCCACGATCTGCCTTCCATAAGCCGGTGATCCAGGAAACTCAGTGGACGCACTCCAGGTGCAAAAGTCTGAGAAACTAGAGAGCCAATAAAATAAATCCCATTTCAAAGTCAGGATAAGAAGAGACAAAATATCTCAGCTCACAGACACTGAGGCAGGACACAATCTCTTCTTCCAATGTCTTTTGTTCCATTCAATTCTTCAATGGATTGGATTATTCCTCCCCATACCACGGAGGGCAATCTACTTAACTGAATTCAAAGATTCACATGCTAATCTTCTCCCATAAACACCACACAGGCACAGCAGGAGATGACTTGTAATGTGGGCACTCCACACGCCTCAGCTGAAACAAGAAAATAGCCACCACCCACTGTACAGTTTCTTGTTTCCTGCCCTGGAAGTGACTGTGGATAAAGCCATCTTGGCTCACGGGGGAGGCAGAGATCACTGCGGCGCCTGTGCCAGCTTCTCACTGCTCTTCTTCTTCCCCCATATGAAGTGCACTACAATTAGTCCAAGTCTCGCTTCTGAACACCACACCATGGGAAGGGAAAAGCAAATTCTCCTGGGCATAGAATAAAGGCCCTGCATTTCCTTCTGATTGGATTTGCTTAGCCCAAGTCCCCTAAACACTTGGCGAGGAGAGGATGCATGCGTCACTCAGTGGCTGGAGTCTTCCAGTCTCTGCTGCTCCCCGAAGTGCAGTCCACTCCTCACAGCCAATGAGTGCCTGCTTTCCGTGAATCAGAAAGGAGACAGAAGCTATACAGGGGAGAAGGAGGATCCACTCCAACTTCTTAAGAAAGAGATATAATAAAAGGGTAAAAATAAGTATTTACAAAACGTCTCTATTTTTTGTTGCAGTTTAGCTTGTCGTCTTTTGAATTTGCTAACTCTGTTCCTATTATATGTGAAGTATTCATGTACCATAAATAAATGTATTTATTAAATAAATAAATTATCATAATGATAAAAGTATAATGACCGTAGATTTAATTTCATATGATTTGAGGGAGGGAGATATTCTAAATTAATAAAAAATTACAGTTAGAGGGAATGTTTTGATGATGATTACTGAGAGTACCTGATATGCTAAACATGAGCAAGCACTGTCCTTCACATTACTGTGGAGTGAGCTCTGCAGCTTGGCTTACTGATGTCACACAGGGACATCACCTTAATGGCCATTACTGATGATTCTATCCCACAACAGACAGCCTTGCAGTGGGCAGTGCAGGTAATCCTGCAGCCTAATGACGTTTGAAAACATAAAGAGAAAGGAAAACATTGCTAGTGTTACAGATCCTTTCCCCATTCACAAAATACAAACAGCATGCCTGGCGGAGTGAAAAAAAAATCCAAAAGCAGTGGCACGTCACTGCCAAATGGAACAATGTGACAGTTAAACGGATTCTACACAAGAGGAGAAATGACTGAAATAAACTATTTTCCATAGCCTAGCATTACCTGATACACTACAAACACAAACTCCTCAAAGAGTCATCCCTTTCCCTTGTCCAGTAAAACCTAGTGGATCTTGATATAGTTCCAGTTATATAGGCTGAGCTCAATACACATTGTGAGAGTTTGATGTTTTACCCCAGTGAGAGACACATTCAAAACAGCCCTGTTCTCAGGTTCTTAGTGATTAGAGTGCTTATCCTGAATCAGCTGGGTCCAGTGTATCTGCTCTCCATAGCTGGTATTCAGTCTCCTCAAACTCCCTGAAAGATTTGTACATGTCTCACCATCAGCAGTTTTCTTATTACTTTACAAATAAGTGGAAGCCACAGGAGATGTCCGGCCACCTCCTTCTTTAGCTTTTGTCTACGCTCATGTCAGCACGTGGTCTCCATGATTCACACTTTCACCTAGGTGAATACTTTGCTTCTGACTGGAAACGCCTCACTATATTGTGATCTTCTAACTTTACCTCTTTCCTGGATTTTCACCATCTAACTACTTAGAAGTCATTTATGATTGCTCTTCTAATTTCTCTAAACTCTCACTTCTTAAGTCAACTTCAACTTTACTTCTATCTCCCAAATTTTAAATTACACTCAGAGATTCACAAAATAACCTCACTCCTAAATCCAATGTGTCCATTTTCAAATTCTTCAATGTGTCTAAAGCTTTTGTTTCTATGGTCACTAGTCAAATTGTTTCCAATAATGCTCTTAAACTCTTGCTTTTGTTTCTGATAAATGCTTGTTTTCTCTTAACAGTGTTTTGTACTGGTAAGAGAGGGCTTCTATTTATTTGTGATCCTCCTTTATCTCTACCTCTGCCACCTAGACGCAAGCCTTTTGGGATCAATTCTCTTATCTCTTGACCCCAACACTCCCTCCAATCTATCCTTTGCATTATTGCTTAATTATGTACCAAAATTATACACAATATTCAGATATACTATTTGCGTCCTACTGTGTAGAACAATGGTCACCACACAAAGGCACACATATCTTAAAGTAGACACAAAACAGTGCACCCAGCTACAAGTGCAGATGTGCGAGGGAGTTTTCAAAGCTCTCAGCATAAAGTTATGCTGAGAAAACATCTGTTAAATGAAAGTGTTCAATAATTCCCTTATCAAAATGTGAAGTCAAAATGTGTGATAGTCATAACACATCTTTATTTGTACATATTCTTTCAGCTCTTATTACAAATATATACAGCATTTAAATTACAAATCTGCTGTTCACTTTCTGCTATACTGTTCTGAATAAATCTCTGAAATGTCTTGAATATTGAATGCCAAAGATGATTGAAATTCCTCTGATCCATAAATTCAAAGTATGTTCTCTGTGATGATGAAGATTTTGAATTATGCAAAAGATACAATTGCATGCTCTATTCTGAAAGAAGGGAAGGATAAATATCACAGAATTCTATATACCTAATCCTTTCCTTTTATAAGCAAAAATAAATTGTATCAGTTTACATGAAACTAGGTAAAAGTGATGAGGTCAATATCTACTTTTGTTTCTCTCTGGTTCAAGTAGGTCCTAACTTAAACATACAGACTAGCAGCTCAGATTTTGTGGTTGATATTGTCCACTCTAGCATCTCAGTGAATGAGGAAGAATTTTCAGGATGCTGACTGAAAAATGAGATCATTTGGAAATTTGAGAAATACCAAGACTCTGAACTGCTATCACTGGACTTTTCCACCAGAGGCATTTGTCAATGGAGCTTCCAAACGTGATCAGCTGCTTAAAGTAGGCGATTTCGGGGCCTCTGAGGAAGCAAGCATTTCCCAAACATTTCCTAAAAAGAACAGAGAGAAGTGAAAATTTTCAAAGTCGTGCTTACTCTTTGAGAATTTTAGAGGAAAAAATCATATTTTATACATGAAACTGTCTTAATGTTGGAATTATAGCTTATTAGATAATTGTCAAGATTTAATTTATGTAAGTAATTGCTGTGTAAAATACCATGTGCAGTGTCCTAAGGGTAGAAAGAAGATGTGTTGCCTGAAAGGAGACAAATCAGTTGCAAGCGTTTTCTCTTCCTGGTCAACACTTGCACATCAACAGCTAGAAGGTTATACATGATTGCAGGCATTCGGCTGCTTGTGGACAGCGCGGGGGCAGGTGCTAAGGAGCAGCAGAGGAAGTTGAAGACATTCCGTGACTTTACAGTTTTGCTTAGAACCAGATCAGTTGCCAAGTCAATAAATCCCATGTTTTGAGGATCAGAAATAATATTTAAAATCCTGTGTTTCTGGAAACCCTCCCAATCAAAGATGGAAAGATGAATGACATGTTCGTTCCAGTGCCAGATGGTTCTGGGATTGATTTTGTTAGTATATAAGCTATTTGGCATGGGTGTCTACATACTGTTTTTTGAAGGTGACTGAAAATCTATGCACCTGCCAAATCTCATATTTAACATGCAGCAGTTGTTGGTGCTGACAGGAATATCATACAGGATAAAAATCTCTATTACTCATGACATTTTAGCTAGGCTATTACCAAGTAGCAAGTAAACAAATGCAAGGTAGTAAACAAATGGCATTTAAATTAAATTCATTCTTTTAATCTTGGCCTTTTGGCCTGCAAGACCTTTGTCTAATATTCAGCACTTAATCACTTTCACAAGTGCATTATAGTACCATGAACGGTTAATCTGAAAGCATAAAAAACATCTGGCATTTGCCATATCTTAATTACCATAATGATCTACAAATGTGGAAGTATCATCTCTGAGACTTTGGGAGCTACTTTTGCTTCAGAATATTAAGTGTTCTAATATACTGAAACAAACTTTTCTGTATGCTGCACTTTATAAGTTGTAAATAATGGGACTCTACATTTTGTTCAGAATGTATTTTTAGAGGTATATAATTTCAAAGGAGAAAAAAGTTCTTTTGTATATCATGTCTTCATGCAAGGGCCATTTATTAAAATGTATCAAATTATGATTAATTATGAAGAAATCAAAGTCACTGATTTCAAGTAGATCTATATTTTTAGAAAAAATATAGTTCTTGTTACACTTAAATGTATAATAGCTACATAAATATAACATCTCCTAATGTTAGCATTTTTGCCATATCAGAGAAAAATAGTCAATATCCACTATTTGTCAGTATCTGCTATGTACTGGACACTGTGCTGAATCCAGGGACAAAATGATCAAGAAAAAAGCGCTTTCTTCCTTGATTAAGCTTTTGATCTAAGCATTAATATGAGACCCTCTAAGCAATGTTGGAGAACAATGTTTCTTCACCATAGCAGACTCTGCAGTAAGTTTGTTGTCATGCTGAATAAATGAAATAACATCTTCAGTTCTATTTTAGATAATTTTATTAAGAATAGAAAACTTCAGTAGGTCAAAATGAAACAATTTCACATTTATCATTCTACTTAATTACTGTCTTCCCCCAAAGTACTGTTTATCAATTATACTAAAAACAGCCTCATTAGATAATAGTTCTTTTGCTATAACTTAATTTTAGACACATTTATCTCATTTATTTATTTCTCAATATGACTGGCAACAATTTGCTTTGAAGGACTCGTGGAAATTAGGATGCTCAAGTTTAAGCGGTCAGTGGAAACCACCACGGTAGCTTTCCTGGTTGCTCTGAGTATTTAGATCCACACTGTTTTCTCCTTTCAGGCTAAAATCCTGACAGCTGGATTCAGGGGCCCTTTTCTTCACTGAGTTAAAGCGGATCCCAGACTGCCTCATGAAGGGCTTTCTCTAGCATCTTCTCCCAACAGCCACTTAGGAGCAGCTGCTGTCCCTGGAACACCCCTCCTGCTGGGTTAGAAATGCTGTTCCATCCCTGTCCACCTGACAGTTGCATGCACCTCCGGACCTTCCATCAGTAGCACAAAGCGGTTGCACCCTAAGCACTCAGGAAGCAGCCAAACTCCAAGTACACTGCCGCTCCGTGACCATCTGACCCGCAGCAGAGTGTATCTGAGGAAGAGGAACCATCAGAACCACCTGGGAATGAGCCTGCCAGACAGAAAAATGCACCATAATCTGCAAAGTATTGTCCCCACAGAAACACCCTAAAAATCATGCTTTACCTTGGTGTGGTTCGTTGGGTTTGCACTGAAGGACTCCATAACCTTACAACAGACACATAAAACGTCAGTTGGGACTGCCGCGACCATTTCTGGAGGATGTGATCCCCCATGTGTGGTCCCCACTCTAAGAAGAAATCTTTCTCTGAACTCAGTGCTTTTCTAAGCAACAGATTTTGTTTATGGGCACATTCGTTTGTTCTTAATGGACACTATGACACCCTTGAAAAATTCAAATTCAATTATTTTCTGTGCCTCAAGAAAACTCAGATGACTTTGATGCACACAGAAAATCATCTCTTCTTTTGCTTCTCTATTCTCCATTCCCTATCCCCATCCATTTATGTTTTACTTTGGTTTATCTAAATATATGATAAACAACTATCATAAATAATTTTCTAGAATGATAAATAATGTGAGATAATAAACAGCGTACATTGTTCATTTTACCATATGAACCCTCCACAATGCCGAGACGGCGTATCAGCATGTGCTCCATGGACAGCTGTTATAGATCAACCAGAAAAACAAAATCCTGTTTTTTTCCTATTCATTTTGTCTTCACTTCCAGCGTCAATGGTAGTACTCATGCTCTCAATATTTCTTAACCAACTTTTAAATAAAAGCAAGTATAGGAAAAAGTAGTTTAGCTATATAATTAAGGGTATACACTTGAGGCAGTGCTATTTGTGTTCAAATGTTACCCTCATAACTCATAGCTCTGTGCAGTGCTAGACAACTTGCCAACTTGTGTTTCACTTCTCTGTGCATCAGGAAGAATGCCATTCTCACCACCTTCACCTGCTCACTTACTGCTGATTCCCAAAGAACTGGCTAAGTGTTCACCTTTTGCTGGATCCCTGC
>PVJX010017257.1:0-38761 GCA_004027295.1 Dolichotis patagonum | reverse complement strand
CTCTGTTCCCCTCCTTTCTTCCTCCCTGCTTCCTCCCTGAGCCTGCTTCTTTTTTTTCTTTTCTCCTTTAGCTCCGTGCTTTTCCCCCTGAATTTTTCATTGAGAAGAAGCACATTTAGAGATGTGAGGCGCACGCTTTGCTAGGCCTCGGCTTTGATGAATCTTTGATGTGGGCTCGGGGGAGGCGGCTGCTGCAGTGAACCAGGGGAGCCGGGAGGGGCCTGGCGGGGTGGAACCCGGAGCCCAGTCCTGCCCCTTCCCTGGGGAGAAGAGCTGCTGTCTGCCGGCCTTGGCCTCTTCTTCCTCCTCTTCCTCCTCTTCCTCGCTGTGCCCCACAGCCTGACAGGGGTGGGGATGGAGAGTGCAGGAGGGGCCAGGCCCGGGCTGGGGCGCCAGAAGCCAGGGCCACCACGGACCCCACTGTGAACCACGGGCTCTGAGGTCACCCAAGCTCCAGCTGGTGGCTCTGCTCCCGATCCATCTTGCTCCCATCTCCTACCTTCATTTGGGTCCAGGCCTCGGCCTGGCCAGGCAGGGTGGGTCAACCCCAGAATATTAGTGACTCCCGAGTCCCCGACCCTGACGCTCACCTGGTACCAAACCCACCCTTGGGCCACCAGAGAAATGGCGGAGGCTGATGGGGGCAGAGCTCTGTGTTTGGCACTGAAGGCCTGACTGGAAGTTCCAACCTGACCCCAGGGCTGAACTTGGGGTCCCTTCTTGCGGGGAGGACACTGCCCAGGTCACCCTGGGAGCCCTGTCATGCCCAGCAGGCCCAAAGGCCCTTTGGCAGTGGACCAGTGAGGACAGATGAGGGCATCTGGTGCCAGGGATGCTCCCGCCAACCCTGCTTGCGGCCCTCCGTGGCCTCTGCCAGAGCAGAGGACCATTTCCAGGGGGGCAGGGTGGGAGCTCATTCGTCCCTTCCTCAACTTGCCCCCTGTGGACCTCCAATGATCTGCCTGTTACTAAGCAAGGGCTTAGCCTCCGTCTTGGCCACCTCTGTCCCTACTGCCACTTCCTGCTCCCCAGGCTTTCCCTCAAGGGAGCAGCTGGCTGGGTCCAGCAGGAGACTGTGGGGTGACCCTGGTTCTCCCCTCAGTACAGCTCTGCTCTGGGACTCCCTCAGTGGGTCCCCTGCAAGGTGACAAGTAATTTACCAGTTCTCTGCGTTTATCACCAAAGGGTCCATCTATGACTAACCTCAGGGGAATAACGCGCTCCCCACTCTCTCCTTGACTGCCCTCTTCCTATCATCATGCATTATTTGATGACCTCTCTCTTTTTAAAGTCACCAAGACACCTAATTGAAGCCAGGCTGTCCATCTCTCCCTACTTGCCCCCACAAAAATTGTTAGTCAATCACACCTGAGTGAGAATTACTTCAATCAGATTGCTTTCCCATTGTACCCCAGAGGAAGGCGTTTTGATGGGAGCTGAGTGAGAGGAGCTTGGGCGGCCTTTGGGATGACTCCGTACCTGTGCGCTTAGCTCAGACGGCAGGGTGTAAAGGATGAGGGGGGAGCAGCCCTGGGCGCCAGAAGCTGGGGTTGAGTAGATGAACACGTGGGGGGCCAGGTTTGGGGACTCCATGAGGGTCCCACAAGACTGGGAAAGGGACCTTCTGTCTTTAGCCCCTGCCCCTCGGGATGTGCCCACTGCCCATCTTGCTGTCCAGGCCGCCCTCAGGCGCCTGTCAGAGCCTGGCGCGCAGACCCTGGCTACCAGCAGGGGGCGCTGTTCAGCATCCAGGTCTGAGCCTGGGGCTGGGGTGGTGGGGGCTGACGCCTGGTGAGGGGACACTCTGTGCCTTACGCCGGGAACTGTCCAGCTCCAGGACTGAACTGGGTGCCCACATCCTATTAGCAAAGAGGCCTGGGTCCCTTAAGCTCTGGGGTGGCCGTGTGACCTCCTGTGCCATAGGTGGGGGACCAAGCTGGGTAGCGGGGCGCTGCAGCCTCCTCTCCCAGTACCGTGGGCACCTCGGGGAGGCGGCATGAGCCACTGAGCAGCTTGGGGTGGCCTGGCCAAGGACACGGGCGCCTGTTCTGGTCAGGGTGGTGACGGTGGACAAAGGCTCCCTGAGAACATCCCAGAACTGGCGTCTGAGCTCTGTCCCCCTCACCACACAGGGGGCCCGTCTTGGCTCCAGAGCTGGTGCTGGAGGGAGAGTCCCCGTAGACCTGAGGGCTCTGGGCTGGCGTCTCCCTTGGGGGGTCAGTGGGTAAGTGTTGGGGCTCACAGCAGCCATGGGTGAAGCACTGTGGGACCAAGGGGGACCCAGTGGGTTTGGGACATCGCAAGGGACACCTCAAGGCTTTGACAGCCATGTGGCCACTCCCAGCTGTCCTCTTGTCCTTGGGGACAGAGTTTTCCACTAGGGACCCCTTTGAGGGGTTCGGGCTGGGCCCAGTTGTGGGCATCAGAAAAGGAAGTGTCCTTGGATGCAGGCAAAGATGACCCCACCACTCTGGTTACAACAGAAACAAGGGGCCCAGAGGCGTAAAGGCCCGAGCGAGGTCCCCACACACTGGGACACGGTGGCAACCGAGCCCTGAGTGGCAGCCGGGTGACCTGGGTCCATCACTCTCTGCTGCAGAGGTCGGCAGCTGCGCCCCAGAGACCAGGAATTGGTTCTCCTCCTCTTGACTGGGCTCATTAAGCCCAGAAACTTGGAGGTGAGAAAAAAAAATGTCCTCATTTTATAAAAATTTAACTAATGCTCATAGGCAGCGGAGGCCTACCTAGTTATTTCCTCTCTCCTGCAGGGAGATGTTCAGCTATCCTTTTTTTTTTTCTTAGTGAGGGAGAGGGGTGCCAGAAGGGATGAGAGGCAGCTCAGGGCGGGGTGATTTTCTGTATCTGGGGTTCACTGCCGCCCGGGACACACACGTGTAACTTGCGTTCACAGAGCAGGAACTGCACGCCAGGCACTTCATGCATTCTTTGTTTCACTTCATTGACATGAGGACCCCGTGGCATATGGACTGAGGTCTGAATTTCACAGACCTTAGAGAGGTGAAGCAATTTGCCCAAAGTCACCAAGCTCTCCGCCAGGATACAAACCTGGTCCCCAAGGCACTAAGGTGTGGACCAAAGGCACAGAGTTCTGTGGCTTCCTGCAGTTGCTGGTGACTGCAGGGTTCTGGGACAGCTTGGGCACATGCTAGGTCCTGGCTTTCTGAGTATAGGGACTTTTCTTTCTTGGGTCAGGATAGGCATCTATTCAGCAGTGGGTGGGGTGGAGCTTGCCCAGGGTTCAGCTGGCATCTGGCTTTTCCAGTGGTCGTGGTTTATATCTAGATGGTCTCCCACACTCAGAGGCAGGGCTGTGAGGAGGATTGGATTAGGGTGCTATACTCACTGGTGGATTAGTTCACAGATGAGTTCATAGCTAAATAAATATGCTGTTAGGAGAAGGGCCTGGTCTGGGGGGGGGGTCCCTGAGGGCGGAGCCTGGAAGGGTTTATCTCCCTCCCCCACTCCTCCCTTCATGCCCTGCTTCCTGGCCTCCATGATGTGAGCAGCTTTCTTCCACCAGACCCTTTTGCCAGGCTGTGCTGCCTTGGAGCCGGCCAAGCATGGACTAAAAACGTGGGTCAAAATCAACGTCTCCTCCTTTAATGTGTGAGTGTTGGGGACTGTGTCTCTGCAGAGAGGAAAGTAACCAGGACCCCGGCCACACAAGGACCAACTCCCGAAGTTCGCACTTGGCAAAACGGATGAGTCGGGGCTTTGGCCTTGAACTTGGGGGGGAGGTTGACCTTGGCTGTTCACTAACTTAGCCCGTGTCATGTCTGAGCACTTGCCTTCTCGACACCTCCGTGGCTTCGTTTACGAAGTGGGGCTGGTGGCAGCACTTCCTCTTAGAAGTAGCATGAAGGTGGATGCCACAGCTACACGTGTGAACCGCCTGAGCCCAGGGCCAGGCACAGCCTGGGACGTGCTCGAACATACATGCAGAGAGCATGTCCCCACCATGCCCATCCCGTAGCCCGCCTCTGGACTCGGTGCATCTCCTTGCTATGACTGTCTCTATTGCTCAGTGTTGGGCGGGGCCCAATGCCTCTGTCAAAGGAGGGACAGAGTCTCCCTCGACTGCCCAAGAGCCCAGGCCTCTGCTGCGGTCACTGCTTGTCACCTGTGTGGTGTCAGTGGTGGCAGGCACCTCTCACCCCCAGAGTATTCATGGAATACTCTGCTTCTAGTACATGGAGTACTCAGCGTCTAGAAATATCCACAGGACACCTTTCTCCCAAAGCCTGTCTGGGAAGGGGACATTGCTGGGATCGTGACCAAGCTGCAGACCTGTGATGAGCCCAGAGGATGTGTAGAGCTCAGGGCCGCTTGGGGATCCTGTTCCGTGCTTCTCACGCTGTAGGAAAGCCACCCCAAGACCTTGGCGTTGGAGGCAAGGAAGAGTCCTCAGAGGAGTTTCATGGATGGGAAACCTCTGCTCTCGCTAGGCCCTAGCAGTGATGGGTTGGCAAACCAGGAAAGACTGGGCCAAAACCCACGCAGGACCCAGCGGGAGGAGGGCATTCAGGCAGACAGAGGACTGGTGCTGGGAAGGTCCCCAAATGGGAAGTGGGGTGCAGCTATGGCAGGGCAGGGAGGCTGGATGCCCAGGGCCCCGAGAGTTGCTTTATTGTTCAATTTTCTCCATGGCCTGTGAGTCATAAGTTACAGGTGAGGAACCCGAGGCCCAGAGAAGCATACCAGGCCCCCAAAGACCCACAGTGAGTGGCAAGACCTGGAGGAGGACCCGGCTCTGCCTGTGGTCATGGCCTCAGTTGTTACTGCCTCTGCTCCGTGGAGGTTTGGGCATGATGGAGCCAGTGGAATCACTGGTCAGCGCCATCTCTCAGCATAGGTGTGGACAAGTCACGTGCTGGCTCGGCGTGCTCTAGGGACAATAGCCACCACTTAGAGCTGGGGGCAGCTCACCTTGGGGCCTCACGCTGCCGACCTCTCTGAGCTCATCACCAGCTTCTCTGCCCCAGACATCCCTCACTGCCCACTGAGGAACTGACCACCCTGCTTGTCCTCAGGAGGGCCCATGAGTGGCCAGCTCCTGTGTGTTTAAGCCTGACTAAACCAGACAGGCTGCAATGTTCATTCGATTCAACAAATGCGCATCGCAGTTCCAGAGGAACCAGGACACCCGAGGACCCCTGCCTGCATCCAGTCAGATTGGAGTTTGTCCCTGAGCTGCTGGCATTGCTGATGACCTCGATGGGCATGGGGATTTCTAAGCATGGAGGCCGTGGATGGCCTCGTAGCAGACACATGCCGGGGACGCCGGGTGATCCAGGGCCCCACGCTGCTCCTGCACAATCAGCAGCCGAGGGCACAGGAGGAGGCATCGCAGGCTGTCCACAGGGCCTCTGCTCCTCGGAGGAACTAACACGGCTGGGGGGGGCACGTGCTCCCCGGGACAGGAGCGGCCTGATTCACAGAGCACTCACCACATAAGCAGCAGCTGCACAGAAGAAGAGAAGAAAAGGGACAGGGGGACGGGGAGGGAAGGGAAGAGGGAAAAGGAGGATGTATGCTCTGCTCCCTGGGAAGATAAATCACCCACACAAAAGAGACTTATGCTCTCACCTGGGGACATAACCCACTAATGCGCTGCCCGCCAGGCCCAGGCAGCTCCCCCAGCCTGGCTGACACACAGGGCTGAGGGAGGCCAAGACGGCATGTGAGGCAGGGGCAGGCGGGGAGAGCTCTTTGCTCCGGGGCCAGCAGAGTGCAGCCAGTGTTAATCGAGTGCCTGCTGTACGCCAGGCCTCGGGCTGGTTGCTGAGGCTGTGAGATAAAGGCCCTGGCATCTAGGCAGGGACACAGACATGTGGATGACAAACCACAACTCAGCATGCTCTGGGGAGAGAAGGCAGGGCCGGATTCTAGACGAACAAGTACAATCTGGGGTCTGCAAGCTGGGTTCGGAGCGCCAGCCCAGCACGGCCCAGCTGGGAGATGTGGGGCAGGTCCCCAGCATCATTCAGCCTCAGATCCACTGCTGTCAAGTGGGGGCATCGACAGAGCACGAGGCAGAGTGTGCTGGAGAGTTATGGAACAGCGCCTGAGATGGATTCGCTCCCTGCTCCCTGGTAGCTCTGTGGATTATACTGTGGAGAGGGGAAAGGAAAGAGCTCCATCAGGTTGGGCTTGGGGAGGTGACGCCAGAAAAGAATTGAGAAGGATAAAGACTTCACTAGAGGGGAGTATGGGGGTGCACACCTGTAATCTCAGCACTCAAGGGGGCTGAGGCAGGAGGATCACAAGTTGCAGTCCAGCCTGGGCACCTTAATGAGTTTACTGAGACCCTGTTTTAAAAATAAAAAATAAGGGTTGGGGATTCAGCTCAGTGACATAAGCACCTACCTGGCAAGTACAAGGTCATGAGTTCGATCCCAGTACCTAAAAATAAAATAAATAGAAAGAAAGAAAGAAGGGGCTGGGAAAGTAACTCGGGCAAAGGCCCTGAGTTCAATCCCCAGAGCTGCAAAGAAAAATAAAAAGGTTTACCAGCCCATAAGGCAGAAGACCCCAGAGTTAATAGAAAGAAACATGCTAACAGCATTTTGCTGTCGAGTCTACTACCTAAGAACGTTAAACACTTGGGTGTGGTTGGGAGAAGAGAAGAATGGCAAGGGAGTGGGAGCCAAATCTGGGCCCAGTGGGTGGGTCTTTAACGCCATGCTGGGAGTTAAGAGCAGTGGTTAAAAGCTACCATCTACTGCTACTAAATCTGCATGCAGAGCAGACATTGCTAATCAATCGTAGAACTGCTGAGTTCTTTCTACAGCTGCTACCAGCTGGCTGGCATTGCTATGTGTCAAAGGCTTTTTGTCATCCCAAGAGAGAACTAGACACTGGTCCTCTTTGATGCCCTGCCCCAGCCAGGAGTCTCCTTAAACCTTTGCTGCCCTCACCACATGGCGGGTGGCTTGGCTTCAGCTGGAGCTTAGCCCAGCCTCCTCTGGCTCCGTTTCCTCACTGTGGGGCCAGGGCAGTGGGGGCAGCCTGCCATTTGAGGTTTGGCTGGGCCTGCACTGTTCCACCCTCCCGCCTGCCCTCCTTGCAGCTGGGACACCAGCCCTGCCCACTGCCGTGGTGACAACTTGGATGGGCAGTCCCTTTGCCTTCGAAGGCTGTAGCCTGACTCACTCTCCGCCTGGCCTGCAGCAGCCAGGCCACCACCCCAGGCCCAGGGACCCTCTCAAAGCCCTCCCCAGGTGTGTCCAGGTGGGCAGGTAAAAGTAAATTGCATGAGGACAGGAGGACTTGTGGCCAGGGGCCTGTGTGGCATAGAGAGCCACACAGATGGCCACGGTGTGGTGGCCCTGGCTAGCAGGAAGGTGCACAGGTGGGGCTGGCACTCTCTGGGGGGCTTGCTCCTCCCCACTCAAGCTTGCCTCCCTGTACCCCCAAAACACAGTGCTCCCCTGAGTTCCTTGCAACCTACTCCCTCCAGCCTGCCAAGTGGGGAAAGCACTCTCCTCTAACCCTGTACTTAATGCTTAGCATACCACTCCCCAGCGAGACGGTGAAATAAATCTGCCCCTCATTTTCTGTTTCCCAAACCCTGAGTTTCTGCGTCTCCAACCCTACTTTGCCAGCTGCCTTGAATCCAGGGAAACAAACACCTCATCTTCTCTCTGACCTTGTTCATTCTGTATCGTCAAAAAATGAATCCCACCAGCATTCTGCCCTGTCAGTTTGGGGGGAAACGCAGGAGGTGGCTTCTCCGTGAGCCTGGAGGCCACAGATTCCAGGCCCATCCTCCTCACCTTCCCCTGCTTCCTGGCTGTGAGGGGATCCGGGCCTGTGATCTGCTGCTCATCAGTCACCGGGTGACTGACAGGTCACCTCCCCAGGGCTTGAGCTGGAGGGGGGCCCCTAGGGTGTCACACCAAGTCCTCCTCCAACGCTCAGACCCAGTCCTATCTTCCAAGGGCTGTGAGTTTTGCAGGATCATGAAATGGACCCCATCTCCTTCTATTCCCAGCACCTATGGCTCCGCTCTGGCCACCCCGGGCATGGCCGGCTCCCGGCCGTTCCCTCTCTGCCCTCCTCTCCCCTGCACTCCTGATCTGAGCCACAAAGCAAAACAAGAACCGGCCCCGCCCGCCCCCAGGGGTGAAAGGAGGACTAATTAGGGCCTCTCACCTGAACCTTAGACACTACACAGGGCTCATGAATCATGAATGACAGCCAGCGCCGTCATCATCACCTGATTCCGATGTCCCCACCTCTGCTCCCCCATGGGAAACAAGGGTGCTCTTCTCCAGCCCCTGGCTCCCAGGGACCCTGTCCAGCCTGGAGCCTGCAGCCGCACCCTCTCTGCCTTTCGTCTCTGGCTCCTGGGGAAATGAGTTATGCACACTGATGGCTTCACCCTGGGCTGCCAGAAGATTAAATGAGATAATGCTCACAATGGGTTTAACTGAGGGCACCGGCTCGGGTAAGTGGCAGATGAGGGCTGCCACGTGCAGATCCTACTGTTCATCAGTGTCGGCCTGCGCTTTGCCAGCAGAAACTCCCAGAAGGCAGACATGAGCCTTAGGTTTCCTAGGAGCTCTCGGCACCCATTCTTTGATTGGGGGTGAGGACCGGAACCTGGAGCGTGGCTGCGAGGGACCATAGTCCTGATGCTCGCAGCCACGTCCTGCCC
Organism: Dolichotis patagonum; assembly: GCA_004027295.1. NCBI lineage: Eukaryota > Metazoa > Chordata > Mammalia > Rodentia > Caviidae > Dolichotis > Dolichotis patagonum. Next base: position 30,081 of record PVJX010017257.1, on the reverse strand, counting down.
ACCATTCCAGTCCCTCCCTCCAAGCCCCATTCTGGCTGGGGAGACTTTGAAACCATCTGCTCCCAGCCTGCCATGTAAGCAAGAGGACACGGAGGACCAAAGGTGTGGTCCAGCTGCCCGGGGCCACACGGCAAGTTGGGGGCGGTGTTGGGGTCGCTTCCAAAGTCTCTTGACTCCCACTCAGAGGCTCTTCTGACCCTGTGCACCCTGTCACCCTCCCCAGAGTCACGGCCATCACTCTGCGGGGAAGGAAGCTTGTATTTACTGAGCATCTACTGTGTGCCAGATACCGTGTGGGCTTTGGTATGCACTGGCCCAGTCCTTCTGCCCCACACCTGGAAGGGGTGAGGTTGTCGTGCTTGCCAGTTTGCAGCTGGGGAGGCTGAGGCTTGTGACCTCTGCTCTGTAATCATTTAATCGAGGCCACAGGAAGGCAGTGAGGAAGCTGGGATTCAAATCCAAGTCCTCTGACTCCAGAGCCAGTGCCCTGTCTGGTCTCCCTCGGCCTCTTGCAGAGGGAAAGGCCCAGCCCGGCCCCAGCCAGGGTGGATGGGGTGGGGTGGGGGGCTGACAGCCCAGCGTCTGCATTCCTTGCCTGTTGTGGCCAGATGTGGAGGACCGGAGGACAATCAAACTACAAGCAGTGACCAAGGACTCCTGAATAGCCAAGCTTGGTTTTTCTTCGACTTCCCCTTGGCTCCTCCACCTGGGCAGGCAGCAACTTTGATGCCCAGCCTGTGGGCAGGCATGGGCCGGTGGACCCAGGCTTGGCAGCTGCCACAAGCCTCAGGCCGGCGATGCCAGGACCTGGCAGGAAGTGGTTTGTGGGGAGTGGTGAAGAGGCCGGGCCGTGCGATGTGGCTCTGTCTGAGGTTTCTGCTCTGGAAACCTGACTCATGTGGACAGAGAGCAGACTCCCCGGCCTCCCCAGGGGTCAGTTAGCACAATTACAGGCTGGGCTGGCCAGGTGGGATATGCTGGGAGGGGCTGATGGGCCTGAGGTCAGTGGCTGCTTCAGTGGCCAGAGGGCAGGGACAGGGGAAGGCCAGCGTGACGCTGTGAGGACGTGTCCATGCAGGTGCCAGGCTGCGCAGACGGAGGCGGCTCCCGCCTGCATGTGGAGGGCTCAGTGCTGGGTTCCAACTCGCTGTGGGGACGGGGCCGGACGCTGTCTGTCCCACAGCCCTGACTCTCCTGCTCTGTGAAGCCAGGTCTCCCAGGCCCTAGAATCAGGTGACTCTCCCTGCCCCTGCCCTTCCGGGGAGCATGAGGGGCAGAGCTGTGATGACAGAGTGACACGGGTGCCCTGGCCACACATTACACACAGGTATGCCTTCCAGAGTGCACTGGGGCCCCCTTGTCCCTCATTCCCCCTTACCCCAGTGCTACTGATCACCACTGCCACCTCCTTCACATGCCATCTCCTCAGCCCTGACAGTCAGAAACTGCTTTCTCTGATTATTCTGGAAAAGCAAAGCTGTGTGGCCCGCTGCATAACTATTCTGCTGTTCTTTCTCAGGTGCCAGTGCCTTAGTCACTTTCTTTGTCCACCTGTAATCTAAAGCGAGGTTTTGGCTCGTGTTTCGTCCAGTGTCCCCGGCTCCAAAGGAGAAAGATCGGGGCGGAGCGGCTGGGAGAAGAGAGTGGCTCGCTCGTGGTGTGCAGCAGGGTTCTGCGCCACGATGGTTCACCCCTGGGGGGCTTGGACCTGATGGGGATCCAAGCCTTGGCCACGCAGGTTTTTCAACCCCGAAAGGCCCAGGCCTCAACTCAGGCCAGCAGCCCTCTGTGGGTGCTGGCTGAGCTCAATGAAGGGTGACAGGCACTGGGCTGAATGGTCCCGGGGACCCTGAGAGGACATGGGATGTGGCACTTGTGCTCTGTAGGCTGCTGCAGGCGGGATTGGCTTCCAGCATGTGTCTGTGGGCGGCAGAGAGCAGTGATCTCCCCAGTCCAGCAGATGTCTCTGTCCTGCTATGTGACAGGTGACGGGTGTCAGGCCCCCGGTGCCGGAAACCTCGCTCACTCCCTGCAGGGCAGCCTTGGCCATGCTGACCAGAGCAGGCGTGGGGGAGATCCCAGCTCCGTGACAAACTCCTGTCTCTCAGAAGGAGGACTTGTGCAGAGGTGGACTCTGGTGCCCAGACTCACATTCCAGTGGGCAGCCAGCGGAGGGGTGCAGCAGGAGCCCACCCGAGTCGGTATGTGGAGGTGGACTTGGAGGATCTGGTCCAGTGTTGGCAGCTTCCAGGCCTCCATGACCTCATCCGTAGAATGGGGCATCTGATGGGCACCCCAGGGTGGTGGCAGGGAGCTGCTGGAAGACTCTGACACAGACCTTGCAGAGAGCCTCTGTCTGTCCCGGAAGGAGGGCTTGGAGGCTGTGGGAGCAGGCGACGGGTGATGTGGAGTCTGTTAGAGGACAGAGCATCACTGCCCAGATCCAACTGAGGCCTAATGCAAATGCACGGAGGCGAGTATTTTCACCAGTGAATCACTTAAAGAGAAGATGAAGAGGTGAAGACCTCCATTTACAAAGGGTGTCCAAGCAGAAGTTGCCCGGCTGGAGCAGGATGAATTCTGGGACCCGTCCTGGCCCCACTGTTCACCCCCACCTCAGCCTCAGCCGAGTTTGAGGGCCACAGTGGGAACAGAGGACCAGCTTTCTCATGTCCTCCTGAGATCTGGTTCAAGGGAATCTAGTCTGAGATGCTGCAGGGGACGGGCTGGATACCGGAAGCATTTCCAGGGATGGGGCTGGATACCGGAAGTGTTTCTGGTGAGGGGGGCTGGCAGCCCAGTGGGCTGAGCCCGTTCTGAGCCCATCTGAGGTAGGAGGTGTGGACACTGAGAGCTGCTTCCCACTGTGACACTCGGTCTTGGGGGCTGCGGGAAGAAGCTTCTCTGGAAAGCTGGACCATGGCAGTGGGTGCCTTGGGGACCCTGGAGGTAAAGATAAACAACAAAACAACTTTCCTTCCTCTTCGCTGGCTGGCCTAGTCAGAAGGCAGTGAGGAAGGAGGATACAGAGGGTGGGAGAAAAGGGGGGAAGTCAAGGCTGGGTGGGGGCTGGATAAGGGCATGGATGTGGGGGGGCAGAGCCAGGAAGGTGAGAGGAAGTGAGATTGAGAGACGGCTCTAGCCAGCCCCGCCTTCAGGCAACATGCACCACTTTCTCGCACTTCTGCTCGCAAAGCCCCATGAAAGCCACCAGCTCTCTGCCACACAAGCATCCCTACTGTCACTTCCTGACCAATGGGGCTTCCCACATCCCCACGGCCTTCTCCTTGATCCAGGATATTCACCGCGTGGCTGTCACAATAACCCCTTAAGAACAGGCACACGGTGCCAAGGCCACTCTGCTGCTCACAGCCTGCAGCGGCTCTTATCTCCCTGCCTGCATTTCCTGCGTCCTCTCCCACTTTCATTCTCATCCTTGTCCCATCAAAATGCCTTCCATCTCCTCCTGGAGTCCCTAAACCAGCTGCCCATCACTCCTGTCCCCTACTGGTAACTACCTCAGGATTGTCAGATAAAACACACCTGCATTTTGGATACATGGCAAACACTTTCTCAGCATAACCGTGTCCTGAATGGTGGCCAGATGCAACTGTGCATCCGACCTTGTCCTTTGCTAAATGTGGCAGCCCTAGTGTAGTCCATCGCTTCTAGACCCAGTGTCTCATCGTTGTGACAAAATACCTGATACCTGCAGTTTAAAGGAGGAGAGATTTATTTTGGCTCATGGTTTGGTTTGTAGAGGTTTCTGTCCATACCTGGCCATCTCCAAGGCAGGATGAGCATGGCAGAGAGGCCAGGACAGAAGAAAGCTGCTCACAGCATGGTGGACCGGAAGCAGAGAGAAGACCAGGAAAGAGAAAACCCTTCCAGGCCACGCCCCCAGGGACCGCCTTTTCCAATCAGACCCCGCCTCCTAATAGCAAGCCCGCTATGAACCCCCACCAGCCAATCACCTTCCACAAGCTCCTCCTGTGACTACATGAGGCTCTTGAGGGACATGCAGGTACAAACCCGTAGTTTCTCAGGCCAGCTCTCTGGTGCTCTGAGCTACTAGGGGAAGGTGGGGAGCCATCTTTCAAGTATTGTCTCTCAATCAAACTTATTTATCTTAAATGGATTATTTTTGAATGAATGCATTTATTTTAAATATATTTATGAAATTTTTTATTTAGAATCAACCCGTTTATTGTAAGTGGGGTACCCTAGAGAGCAGGTTCCCCCATTTCTTCCCTGCCCTTTAAAAGTGACATGGAGGGTGGGGTTTGAGGAAAATTGGAAAGGATGATATTTGAAGTGAGAAAATCTGGGTTTGAGTGCTGTATTCATCATTGATTCTATCACTGATCTTGGGAGGTCCTTGCGGCCCAGCGCTCTTACGCCATCTGGCTCCTAAGGGGCTGTGGGACTCACGAAATGTGAACGTACAATGTGAGCTGGCCATGGGAGGGCTTTGGATCCTAAGTCCCTGTGGTCTGGGGCTCCAGACGCACTTGGGTTGGAGGTTATGGTCCCATCTCTAAGCTCTGCCAGCACTGGGCACAGAAGCTGGGGCCAAGCTTCTTGACCTGCTTGGTTGGCCATGCTGTTCAAGATTGTGGTCACCAGGGGTCAGGCTTGCATATCAATGGCTCTGTCTTTCATGTGCTCCGCTGCGGAACAGGAGGAACCATGAGGGTAGAACCCAGGCACATATTGTCACGTGGATCCTGGAGCTGTGGGTCTGTGACCTGCAGATGTGGGAGGGCAGTGGTCTTCTTGTGTACTTGTGTCTTGCTCGGTCCCACCAAGAGGGCTCTGCATCTCTCTGCCCTTCACTAGGAGGCTCCCTAAAGGAAGCTGGATTAGGTGGCTAGAGTCTGGCAGCAATTTGGGAGTCAGAAGAGAGTTGGGGTCCCCGTTCCAAGCCTGCCTCTATGTGGTGTCCCCTGTGGGTTATGTGACCTCCAGAGCCTTGGTTTCTTCTCTAGGGCCAATGCCTCCACTGCAGGGATGGACCAAGATCCGCTGGGTTGAGAAGTGCCCATTGGTCAGGGATGACCTCTGGAGGCCAGCTCAGCATTGTCCAGGGCAGCTGCCAGTGGGAACGGAGACGGAGGATGGAAAGACAGGAAGAGAGCACAGTAGCAGAGTTGTCACGAGACACCACACGGTCCCTTGCCAAGCCCAAGCCCAGTGAGCCAGGATTCACAGGAGGGGGGTGTTTCACCCAGAGAAGTGACTACATGGTTTGGGGGAGCCAGTGGGCATATTTCAAGTGGGGAGTAGATCGGGCACCAGATACCGGGGGTCCAGTTGACCCAGGACCTTGGAATCTTCCATGCCGTTTGGTGTGTTTCCTAGGCACCTGCTCAGCCTTGGAAACCCATCCTTGGACCGCCGTAGCCGCTTCAGACGCAGTGTCGTGAGCAGAAAGGCAGCTCTAATGTTGGCTCTGGGTACGAACCTCGCACCCAGAGAAAGCCACTGGGGTTACCTGGCTCCTCCAAGGACACCCCTCCCCCATCCCTGTCCCCATTGCGCAGGGAGAAACATCAGTGTCCATATTGGACACCCGGGGCTTGGAAAAAGAGGTGTCATTGTACCGGGAGTTTCCTTGGGTGTCTGGCCAAGAGCCCCGCCTCCCTTGCCGCCCTCTGCTGGCTGCGTCCCTGCAGGTGGACAGCTGGGCCTCCTCTCTGGCCCCTGTGTGGCCGGGTGGCTCTCGGAAGCCTGAGGGTTCTTGGCAGTGCCTGTCTCAGGGTGGGTCCGTTCCTAACCCCTGCCGGCTCGCTGCGGTCGGTTTCCCCATCTGCAGAAATGACTCCTCACCCACGATTGCATCAATCCGTTCAGAGACAAAGTGAATCATGATGCAAGATGCGGTTGTGGACAGCGCCCTGTGCGCTGGTTGGGGGTTGGCAGAGGGTGGGGGTGGGGTGGGGTGAGGGAGCTGGCTGGCTGCGAGGGGGTGGGCCTGACCCTGTTGTCCCATGAGGGAAGCCAGAGTCAGGAGGGAGATGTCAGGGCGGGCTGGGTGAACGTGGAACTCAGCACACGGAGGCCAGGAGGGCCGAAGCAAGCGAGCAAGCAAGCATCCAGTGACCTTGACCGAGACCACACTGGGGAACCCACAGCTTACTCACCCCCAGCCCTGCTGCCACCACCAGGAGAGAAAGCAGCAACGGAGGCAAGAAGCTGATTCATCCCCAGCACGTTGCAGGGCTGTGGGGGAAGCCAGAGAGATGGGCTGCTTCGCCTGCTTCCTCTTTCTCTATTTTGGACTCAGTCGCTGGCTTCCTCTTCGCTGACACCCTGTGGCTCTGGGCTGAGGGCCTCGACCTCAGCTCTCCTCCGTTCCCAGCCTCTGCTTCAGAGGTGTGGCCACAGCAGGGGCCTCCTGCAGGAGGGCAGAGACCCCGGCTGCCTGGAGCCCCGTGTGCTTCCCCCGGGCAGGGATGGGCACCTTCTCCACTCCCGAGGCAGCAAGGGCGAGATTGCCCATCTTTCAGTGGACAGAGGAGGCCTAAGGGGGAACTGGGGAGCAGCCTGCTTCTGCCTCTGTGGTTCCCACAACATCCTCCGTGTAATCTAGCTTGCTGTACCAGCTTACAGGGCCCACCAGCATTTGCCAGCCACACAAGGCCAGGGAGGATGGGGCCTAAGATCCAAGGTGTAGGCTAAGAAAGCTCTCGCTTTGCCCTGCTGCTTGTGAGCTTTACAGTGTGGAGCATTCCTGGGGCCCAGCACAGTGCCTGATATATGATAGAGGCTCATTAAGAATTTGTCTTTCCCTTTCTTCCTCTAGTGTCCCTCTCTAATTTATCTTTCCTTCTCTATTCTTTCTGATTTTATCCCACTTCTGTGTCTTAATTTCATCCACAGATATCTATGAAGTGCCTCTATGACCCCCCCTCTGCCTTCTTTACCTAACTTTACATTTATCATCTCACTTGCATGCTGATCTTGGCGAAGAGGTACTGCCCCATTTTGCAGAGAAAGTGGGTGCGCTCTGGAGTCTTTCCCTTGCCCCTTCCTTCTCTCTTTCCATCGTATCAGGAATTCCGTAGGTGCATTCCCTAGGCAGGGCAGGGAGAGTAAGGAAAGACATGGTCTGGTGGGGTCCCTGTCATGCCATGCATAGACTCCATCCATCATGACATCCACTAGAAACATGCCAGGCACACACGGAAGAGCCCTGATAGGCGTTTGAGTAGAAGCACAGCCAGGCTGGGTCGGGAGGGGAGCAGGATGGGACAGAAGGGGCAACAGGAGCAAGGACAAAGAGGGGTAGCTTCGCGCTAGGAGCTTGCAGCCTCGAGCGGGTCAAAGAGATCATGCACCCCTGACCAGCATTAGAGAGAGAGTAAGTGGGAGAAATGTGACGGAACCCGGGGGACTCAGCTAACAAAGCCCGCCTTCTTCCAATTCTGCTGCTGCCGAGGGAACCGTCCCTTTGTTGGCCACAGGAAGCATATTTCAGTGTGGAAACTCCTACTCAGGCTCGTCAGTGATCTTTCTGCTTGTTGCCTCTCGTTTCAGTTGCTTCCTTTCTCTTCTTATCTGCCATGCGTCTCCGGGGCACATCCCTGCTGCCCATGTTCCCGTCATCTCAGCTGTGCCCTGCCAGGGCGAGGATTCCCTTGAAGAGGGCTGCGGCTTGCTGGTATGGTGTGCATCCTTCTCAGCTGTGAGGTCTAACTTCACTCGGTGGATAAAGCCTGTTTATGTTGTGTGTGCAGATAGTAGGGCATGTCTGCAGCCAGAAATATGGAGCTGGACGTGGGCTGCTGTAGCAGAATACCAAGGTAGCACCAAAGGAATATTGCAAAGCAGCTCTGCTCATCACATGCACTCAGCTCAGGCTGGCACAGGGGCTGCCATCTTGAGCCTTGGCAATGCCCACATTGGAGGAAAACAGCTCTGGGGTGGCCTTGTGCCTGCGATCAGATGCTCAGCCTGAAGAAGTGACTTCCATTAGTTGTGCTCAACCCATTGCCCGGAACTAATCAATGGCTTCAGCAGTTATCTGGAGACTAGGGAAAGTGGGTCTCCCATGTGCAGGGAGGGTGGGAACCAAGAAGGGCTCGGGGAGCAGCTCTCCTGGATACCATAGTGCACTTAGTGCCTACAGAGTCTAGCAGGGTGTAGAGGACAAAGACATTTTTGTTGAAGGTGATTTCTTGCCCAACCAGTCTTCCAAAACAGCCCCTACCAAGGTACCTATGGCCTCTGTGTTGGTCTGTCCATTGGGCCCTTCTAGCCCTCATTTTCCTCAACCTCGCTGGTTATTCCTCACCTTCCTCTTGCCTTAAGGACGTGATGCTTCCCCGATTTCCTTCTTCCCCCCAAGGAGCTGCTTCCTTGGATCCTATGCAACTCTTTCTCCCACTGCTGGACCTCAGTTTGGGTTTCCACACCATGGCCCTGTATTCTCTCTTTGATGGAGGTGACTCTTTTTTTTTTTTTTTTTGAGCTTCAAGTTGGTGCATTTCACAGACTACTCGATATTGATAATATCTCAACATCATCTCAAATGTATTACATTAAAAACCAGTTATGACCTTTGTCATTCTTAACCTGGTCTCTAAAGTCCTATTTCCAGGATCCTGCGTCTCACTGAATGACACTGCCTACCTACTCACGTGATCCAGAGGCCCAAGAGTCCCCTTCCATACTTTCTTCTCCCCCAGTCTGCAGCTTACATACCAATCTCCCCTCGACTCAGCGTCCACACTTCTCGAGTCCGTGCAGCCCACCCTCTCCCGCCACCGCACCACCCCATTCCTCTCCCATCTCCATCACAGGTCCATGTGGCCACTTAGTCCCACTTGAATGGTATAAGTTCCCCCTGGGGCTGTTCTGTCCAGCTGCAGCCGCCGCACGCTCTCCAGGCTACCGCCTCGGGGTCCATTCCCAGTTCGAATCCGATCCCTGCTCCCCCCACCGCAGGAGGCTTCAGGGACCTGGCAGAACCTCTGTCCCCAACGCTGTGCCCGCTCCCTGCCTCGGTCACCGTGCAGGGCCCGTACACGGCATCCACACAGCAGCTCTTCCAGATGTTTTTAGGGTTCCTGGGGACTGACTGCAGCAGGTGTGGGGAGAAAGGCTGCTCTCCAGAGCAGACAGACAGACTCCTTTCAACGCACCTTCCTCCCATCCAGCAAGCTCCCTGGGCGAGGCGGGGGATGTCCCCACGGGATCGGCTCTGCTTCTGGGGGTGAGGGTGAGTCAGTTGCATCTGAAGACACCATCAGGAACCACAGCAGTCATTTCTTTCCTTGTGGCTTTGAGGTCGGGGGGTGGAGGGGCTGGGTTCCTGAGACCCTTGGGGCCCATGGTGGAAAGATGAGCTGATTTCAGGGGAGAGCAGGGGGGACTCTGGGAGAAGCACAGGTGGCCGCTGTTGGCTGGCTTTGTAGCCCCAGCAGCCTCACCCACGCACGCTGAGAACAAGGGTCTCATTTTCTCCTAACTCATGAAGAAGCTGCTCCCCTTATCTCTGTATCACAGATGAGGAAACCAGAGCTCAGAGAGTTGAAGGGTTGGACCCAGGTTCTCACGGCTGTCCAGTGATGCAGCTAGGACTCATGGCTACATTGCCCCATCCCCAAAGCCAGCTTCTTCCCCTGCTTCCATGCTTACCTGTTCTCTGAGGAATCACAAGGCCAGGAAGTGGGAGGCCAGGAAGCATAGGGCAGTGTTGAGGCCCAGAGACCAGCAAGGGTGGAAGCTGCCCACCTCCCCTACCCCCGTCCTGAAGGGCAGGGAGAGAACACCGTTGGGGACCCCAGTGACAGATGAACCCTGGGACAAGGGGGAAGCTCATGGAAGATGCAGACTAAGTCAGAGATGCTCCTTCCTCTGTTCTCCCATGGTCTCCGCCCCTGCTGAATGCAGAAGGGACCAACAGAGCAAGGAACCAGGTGATTCCATCTTGAGAGCCGAGCCCTCCTACCGAGATGTAAAAAGGGTGGGGATAGCTAGATACCTAGCAGCAGGGTCTCTTTCTTTCTTCCTCCTGCCCTGTTCAGTGGGGTCACAAGCCACCAGAGTTGGTCTCTGTCCAGCCTCTCTCTGTATGGCCCGGCCTGTTGGTGGTGAGGGGCTGACTGAATGAGCAGGCCAGGCGCCATCTTGAGTACATGCTCTCCTCAGCAGGGACACCACCCTGGGCACACTACCAGCCAGCCTCCTGTCAGATAAAATAAAACCTGCCAGGGTCACCAGGAAGCTGAGGCAGTGTCTGCTTGGCGGGGAGTGGGGGGTGAGGGGGCAGGAGCAGGGCGGCCTGAGGAGATCCTGTCTATCTTCTTCTGGAAGGCCGTGAACCTCCTCCTGGGAGCCCTGGCTACTTGCAGGTGGGGGCACTACATATTTATGAATTAGTGAAGTTCGTGCTGATTCGTGAGCCATAAGTTTTCATGATGTGTGTTTGGTTTGGCAAGGGAAAATTAATCTGGCCTATTGTCCCCTGTGCTGTGCTGTTATAAATAATGTCCTGATGTAGGGAGGTAGAGGGCAGGGCCACCATCAGGAGAGAGGCTCCCTCTGAGCAGCGGGCATTGGTGGTGAGGGGTGGAGGGAGGCTAAGGGGCAGATGTTTGGAGGAGGTGCCCATCACCCGTGTCCGATGCTGACAGGAAACTTTCAGAAAACTCTGCCAAAGAGAACGTCAGTCATGAAGTCGTAATTGCTAATTGTCTCCTCGAGTTGATGTCCTCAGTAGTGCTGAAGTCCCAGCATCCCTCGGGCCTTGGTGGTAGCTCTGAGTCTGAAGCCCCCAGCCCAGTATGGGCTGTTAGGAGGTGGCACTGGGCAGTGAATTTCACTTTCGAGGGCTAGGCCTCTGCAGGCAGAGAGCTCTGAGGGGCACAGAATCCTGAGCCCTTCCCTCTCCCTCCTCTTCCGCCTCCTCTTCCTCCTCCTTCTCCATGACCCAGGAAGTGATAAGAAACAGACTCGGCTTCCGGTGCTCCTTCCTGCCCAGCAAGGGTAAGTCATTCAGCCCCTCCAAACCTCCATTGCCCCAGGGACACAACAGGCAACAGACAGTGGCCTGTCGCGTAGGAGTAATGCTTGGCGGGAACCCCAGGAGTCCGTGGATACTGCCCTTCCCTAAGGGCTCTTCCTGGCAAAGGCACAGGATGGCCAGCGTGCCCTGGAGTGGAGTTGGAACCACGGTGCCCAGGACAGTGAGCCCCCTTCTCCCACACAAGGCCCAGATCAGAGTCTTCTCCGTCCTGTTGGGGTGGGAGTGGCGGAAGGAGGACAAGATGGAAGGCACAGGAGGGCAGCGGCTACACAGACAGAGGGTCTTCAGCCCAGCTGGGAGCAGGGTGGAAGGGGGGAAAGAAGGGAAGGGGAGAGGGTGGGAGAGGAGGGGAAGGGAGGAGAGAGGAAGGTGGAAAAGATGGGAGACGGGGATTTTTTTTTTTCCATGCAGCCAGGCACCACCCCATGCTACGTCCATCTTGCCAAGGGGAAAGGTGAGGAGAGGCCCAGTGCGCTGACCCAGCGACCTGTATTCTCCTGAGGGCTCCATCCTGCAGCGTGTGGCCCTTGACCCAGTAACTGACACATCCTCCCTTGGTATGGGTGCCAGGAACGAGGTTGGGTGCCAGGGGGAAGGGTCCCAAGCTCTGGCTGTGTGTGGGTCCCCACTTACACTGAGTTATCAGGTGGCTAGGGGACAGGACAGGCGCCTGCCTGTGCCAAGGCAAGAGATGCCAAATGGGTAACTGTGTCAAGGCTGCCCAATCTGGTCATGCAGATTTCAAATGCTGCTTGGAGAGGATTCCAGGGCTGTCTGGGGGGCTGACCTGGTGCAGGAGAAGCAGGGAGAGAGCGGAGGAAGGGGTATGCTTTTGCAGCCACCCAAGCCTGGCTCCGGCTTGCTCTGTGTGCAGGTGTCCGGGTTCCCCTGGGCAGCACAGGCAGGGTGAGGAGAGGGGTCGCAGGATGGAGAGGATGGGAACCAAAGCCCGCGGCCCAGTCACTCTGCCCTCTGCAGTGTGATTTCCAGGCTCATCCTCCCCGAGTCACAAGACCACCGGAGTCAGCTGATAGAGCCGGGGACACCTGGGCAGACAAGGCCTGGCCATGCTAAGCAGCCTGGGTCCTTAGCGAGACCTTGAGCCGTGGGCCCCCGGCACGGGCCCGTGAGCTACCCCTCCAGCCCATGGTTCAAAAGCAGCCAAGGGGGCCCAGTAAAGAAAACCCAGGTCGGGGCTGCCTCTGCTTCAAGCCCCTCAGTTAGCCTCAAGTCCCCCACCACAGTTTCCTTGGCCGTCAAGGCCCCTGCCTCGACCTGCACCCATACAGCCCCCACCCCTGAGTGCTCCAGACCCCCTGACCTCCCGTGGGCTCCCGGCGGTTCAGCCTCCTGGCCCAGGGGCTCTGCTGCTGCTGCTCCCTCCACTGGGCTCTTTGCCCACTTATTGCCTCTCATGTCCTATGCTGCAACCACCCTGTGCCTCTACTTGGGGCGTTAACCACAAGAGTCATGAAATGTTTAGTTGTCCAATTCATGCTCCGCTCTGCCTCCCCAGGTTCAATGTCTGCCTCAGAGGATGGGCGAAGACCAGCACCGTCTTAATTCCCCATAAGCCCAAGCCGCTTGCTAGGCGCATGAAAAACGTTAGACGTTTACAGAATCTCATGAGTCTTGTGGTGAGGCTGCTGTCATTAGGGTGAGTGCAGTTTGATGTCAGATAGATCTGGGTTCCAGTTTCACCTCTACTACTGCCATGTGTGTGAGCTGAGTATGCACCTTAATTCTAGTGTCCTCTAACTCCTCATCTAAAGCTTCGAGGACAAAGATTTTCCCTTCTAAAGCCATCTGGGGCTGAAGCAAGGCATAGCTAGCGAACATCAGCTCTTGGTCACCTCCATCCACAGGACCTTGGAGCCTCATTAGAGCCAGGCCATACCAGGCCTGATGGTGGTCTGGTGACAGGAGGTCCTATTTTCCCAGGAGCACCATGGCTGGGAAACTTCTCCCTACCCTGCTCCTGTGGCCTCTGTGGGAACCCAGCACCTTGGGGGGTTTTGCTTTCATAGTTTTCAAACAAGACAGAGGAAAAATGAAACCACCCGGAAAGCGATAGCGACCCACTCTGCCAGCAAGCCTGATGTGTTTTGCCACAGCCGGGCACTGTGTGCCTGGCTTATTTATTTATTTTTTTATGTCCCTGACTTATGAGTCAGTCAGTTGGCTCAGCGGTAAAACACAACCCACTATCAAGGAAATAGCTGGGGAGCTGCATGCCAACGCACCACTCACGACTTCTGAAAATCTCTTGTTTTCTGGCCAGCATGAGTCAACTGGAGCTGTGGTTCCTCGGGTTGCTCTCCAAGACCCAATGCCAAGTGCATTTGAGATCCTTCAACAATTGCCTCGCGATCGCTGTGCACCGCCAATACATGTTTGCTGTAATTACACAGCCTCCAAAGGAGAAGCACAAAAGACTTGTTGATTTTGGACGGGCTCCGGCCCCTGAGAGGCGAGAGCTGACCCGGGCTCCTGGCAGAGTGTGGGCAGGCAGGCCAGCCGGCCGCCCGCCCCGGTGAGGACGTGACCAGCTGGGGCAAGTGCTGAACTCCGGCCATCTCGGCCAGAACCGGAGTGCTCCAGCCAGCTGACTCAAGAGCGAGGTTTTCTTTGGAGAATAACCCAGGAGAACAAAACGATGAACTGGAACTCCTATATAAAGCAGCTCCCGCCTTCCTGCAGCCAATGAGTCCCTGAATGATAATCATCTCTGAAGTTGGCCACCCTTCCTGCCTCCCTTTCTGTCACTAAACAGGCTCATTGTCTCTCATCTTTGCTGGGAAGCATCTTGGCTCTCGTGAGATCTTTCCATGCTAGCCCAGACCTGCGGCAACCTGAGACCCTACTTCCTCATGGTGCCGGGTGGTCAGGGGGCCAGCTGAGGTGTGTTGGAGAGAAAAGGAACCCTCATTTGAAGTTGGGGACCTTGGTCATAATGCAGGTGCCATGCAAAGTAGTTGTCCTCATGGGGTTCACTTTCTCCATCTCCATTGGATGGGCATGGTTTCCACAGGCACCTCTTAGAATTTTAAATTGGAGTAACACTGCTCTCCAGGAAAAGTCTACATGGAAACTTGATACCTAATGGAGAACTGCTTGTCAGAAATGGGCATCACCTCCCAGAGCCCCATCCACGGCATTTCCAGCCCAAACCCTTCCCACTGACCCTAGGCCTGCCACTTATTAGTATGGGTACTGCAGGACACAGTTTGCAAACCTTGAGCTCTGATCTCCAAGGCTCCTGCCAGCTTTTGGATTTGGATCAGAATCTATGGCAACTGGGATGAAATGGTGGTGACCACCTTGGGCTGTCACAAGTGGATCTGGGTCCCTCTCCTGAAACGTGGGAAGAGGGATAAATCCATGAGAAGATGACAGCCCACAGCCACAACAACAACAACAAAAATGATTCTGCTCCCACTGAAGTTTCTTGAGCAACTGGCAGGCTGCCACGAATGTACTTAGGCGGAAAATCACCAGAAAAAAATGATATAATCTGACAGATTTTTCACAGGCTTAAATATTCATGAATTAAAGGAATTGGCAGAATTTTCTACATTATTAGCTTTCATCATGGCTGCAAGAGCAGTTGGTGTACTGGCTGCTCTTCAAGATCCATTAATCTCGTCCATCACGAGAGCAACCATTTTAAAATTAGCTGTTTTTGCAGAGTGATGGCATACAGGGAGACGGGGAGATTGAAATGGGGCTCCAGTGTGAAGGTCCTCACCTCCTCCCTGAGGAGCAGCCAGGAGAGCCCAGCCGCGTCTCAGCAGGAAGGGGTTGGAAGCACTTGCAGGACAGGATGGTGGAAGTCCAGGTGCATCCTGGGATATGGGGCCTTCTAGTTCTCCTCCAGACCCTGAAGACTGGTGGGAGTGCAGACAGATTTCCAAGAGGCCTGAGAGACCTCAGTGGGGGCTTCCGGGTGAGGAAGGTGCAGTCCTTCTACAAAATGGTACCCGGGTACTTTTATTTACCAAGCAGAATGGAGCGCTGTGCTGGGTGCCTGGCCAAGAGTGCGTGATGTCATTCCAGCCTCAAAGAACTCAGAAGGTAGCATGCACACGCGTGTGTGCACACACATGTGACAGTTAGGTAAACAAGCCATGGAGAGGTCTGTGGTCTCACAGCCAGCGGAGAACATGGCCCTGATTCAGATCCAAGTCTTTCTGTCCCTAAAGGATGTGGGACATGCTCTCCACCGTGTTCATTATGGACCGCTGCTCCTGGGAAGGGACTTGTTCTTCCAAACACATCCAATGCCTCTTTTGAACAGTGCAACGCGGTAGACCAGAAATAAGAGGCCCAGGTGGCCCCTCCCCCACTCCCTCCCATCTATCTTTCCCTCTTTGTTTTAAGCTTTAGACTGCACTGTAACCCAAGCACTGTGTGTGTGGCCAACCTACCAGATGGTGACTGTCACTGAAAAGTTAGTCACTCCCAATCCCATAGGCCACGTGGCCCAGCAGAAAGCAGAGGTGGGGGGAGAGTTGAGCAAGGGCTTTTCTCTGACTCCCATGGGCTGGAATGGTCAGGGCAGGGAAAGCAGGTTAGGATTGGCCAGCTAGGATAATTTCAGCATGACACCCCCCCCCCATAGGTTCCTTCACTGTCTGGTACCTGCCCCTGGGTGTGACAGCTCAGGAGAGGAGGGGCAGGGTGTGGCCTCAGGCCTGGTTCGAGTATTGCTACAGTGCTTTTGTCCTTTCCAGAATTCATGTTGAAACTTAATCCTGGTGCAACAGTATTGAGAGGTGGGCCCGGCCAGGCGATCAGGCCTGGGGGCCCTGCCCTCACGGATGGTATTAGAATCTTACAAATGGGCAGCAGAGAGCCAGCCAGGCCCTTTTGCCTTGTTTGTTCTTTCGCCCTCTCACCTTCTGAGCACATAGTGACTGCCTCCTCTGGAGGACGCAGCATTCTTAGAAGCAGAGATCATGCTGTCATCAGACGCTGAAACGGCCAGCACCTTGACCTTGGAACTTCTAGCCTCTAAAACTGCGAGAAGAAATTGCTGTTCTTTATAAATTACCTGGTCTGTGACATTTTGTTACTGTACCACAAAAAGGACTAAGACACTGCGTGAGGCACACTCTAGGCGAGTACTGTACTTCCTGGAACTGACCAGTCTCAGGGTGGGCCATCTCCAAGGTCAGCAAGGCCCCAGGAGTCAAAGCGTTGGTATCAGCAAGGCTCCAGAGGTCAAATCTTCAATCCACAGGAAATGCAAAGGCATGGTTAATGCCATTTCTCCCATCAGCCCACTCACCTGTCCAAGCATTTATTGAGCTCCCACTATGCTGCAATCTGACCTTGCCCTGGGGGCCTTCTCTGACCAATTTTTTAGGATAGTGATGAGATCTGTAAGTTCTTCAGAGCCTGCTCTTTTCCCATCTGCTTTCATCCCAGATGCAACATTCTGGGAGCTGGACCAGGATTTTCTGCTCCCTTTCTGCTCAACAAGTTGACCTGCTTGCCCACGAGCTAGGACTCAGGAAAATCACAAAGGGAGGTCCTCGTTTCATTAACATCTGACACACTGCCGGAGGCAGAAAAGCCAAGCATAACAGACACAGGCTGTAAACCCCGAACAGCTGCATGGATGCCTCTGGGTAAACGGCACCTGCCAGGCTGAGACCGGTGTGTGGGAGGTGAAAGGACAGTGCTGTCTGTCTCTGCTTAGGACCAGCTCTCTTTCCAGGTTCCAGAATGTGTCTTTGTGGTTGAGGAATGATGTCTGTTTGCAGACAGATTGAGTGGGGGAGCTAACGTTTGGGTAGTGTTTCTCACATGTATCATCAACAATAATGATGATTAGTCATCATAATAATTAATAATTATTTACACTTGTAGGCTTCTTATTTGTGGAATGTCTACCCTACCACCAAGTGCTTTACAATAGCTCATAACGATAGCCAAAGTTGACCGAGCCTTGCTGGGGGCTATCTAGACATTACTGTGTTCGGTTCACACATCGTCCCTGTAAAGGAAAGGTGTAATTTCCCTTATAGGTGGGGAAATTGAGGGCCAGAGAGGTTAAAGAATCCACCTAGGGTCACATGGTGAAGGAGTACCTCCAGCCTGAGCAGAGGCCAGGAGATGGGAGAGAAGGCTGATGGAAGGGGCAGACAGTACAGAGCAATGCCCAAGCAGGGCAGGGTTTCCTGGCCAGCTCCAGGGGACCCTGAGCCTGTCACTGGCTGCGTGTGGATCCTGGCCAGGACAAAAGCATTGAAGGGCAGGATTTCTGACTCAAATCCACTGAAGCTCCATGCATGGACATGCGTCTAAAGCCCCTACCCTGGCACTGGGGCCCTAACAAAGGCACCACGTGACAAACAGCCCCTACTAAGTGTGGCTGTTCTATACCGGGATGTCTCCCTGGATTCACAGCTGGTGTAGCCACCACCCTCTTGCCCCCTGACTCCACTCGCCACTGGTGCCTGTCACCCTGCTGAGAATGCTTACAGACACACACGGAGGAGCCCGCCTGGAATTTGCTATCTCATGCTGGGAAAGCCCACTGTGCTGATTTGTACTGTGTATTTTAATATTGTTGAGGAATCAGGCCTTGGACAGAAGGGCTTCAGGCAGAAAGATGGAGATGTAAATGGTGGACCTTACGGGAAGAACAGAGGGCTCCCTTCCAACATGGTGCCTTGACTGGAAGGGAAGGCAGATGGTGCGGGTGGGTGTGCAAGGTTGCAGAGGAGCAGAGGCTGGGGCCTCCTGTGTCTTTCACTCTTGGAGGAAGAGAGAATGGTGGCATGGTGAGGATGGGGACACAGGAGACAGTCCACTGGTCAATTGGAGTTGCCAAGCACTGGACCTAGACATCCCCTGGGCTGTGCAGTGGAAAGCATGGCTGCTTTGCCTTCCCAGCACCCTCTGCATCTGCGTGTTGCCTCTAGGCTTGGGGCACAAGCGCATGGTGGAGGGGTGCAGGGGAAAGGGACCAGATGTTTTGTAAGCTGGCCCAGGTCTCCTCTCTACCCAGCCTCAACATGGACTCCATCATCCTTGGCATGTACCCTCTGGGCTGGCATCACCAGAGCAACTGGATTCCCTTCACACTGCTGTTGCTCGCTAGATCCCCCAACCCTGCCTGCCTCCTCTCTCCCCTTGCTCTCTCTGCACCCTGTCTCATTCACTTCTGGGTCAGGTGGGCTGTGATGAGTTCTTACTCCCTTGGCTGGATGGTGAGCTTTGCGGGGACATTACAGCATCATTTGGGACCACACGTGGGCTAAAGAGGATGCAGTGAGGTGCCCAGATCTTCTCTCCATGGCCCAAACCCCCGGCGCTGCTTCTAGGAGGAAACAGGACCTGCAAGGTAAGCAGAATTTGGAGGCGACAGGGAAGCAAAGCATGCCTGTGGGCACAGACTGGGTGAGGGAGAGCTAGGGACAGGAACCAAGAAGACAGCAGGAAGACAAGAGAAGGCTCATGGGCGGAAGGCTGGTGGCAGGAGCATTGGAAAGCCTTGGCCCCTGTGTCGACTTGGACCAGGTCAGGCTGAGGTCTGACGTGAAGGAAGGTGGGACAGGCCAGTGGGAGAGGATTCTGCACCCATCAGCATCTTCTCGCCCGGGAACTTTTTGTCTGCGTCACCTCCCAGAGCCACAGCCCCTGGGTTTGCTTGTGGGAGAACCCCTGGGTTTAGTTCAGCGCAAGCACCTGCTTGGCAAGCGAGGTCGAGGGTTCGATCCCCGGTATCAAATCAATCAATCAAGCAATAAAATTTAAAAAAATCAAACACAGGGCTGCTCCAGAAAGGAGGCCAAAGAAGGCCCAGGGACGTGCAGTGTTTTCTGTTATGACAATTCTGTGACAGGAAGAGGAAAGGTGTCATGACAAGTGGCACTGGGCAGCAGTTCCAGATCTCAGTACTCAGTTCCTCATCCGTACAATGGGGCCGCCAGTGCCTCCCGACTGTCTTTTTTGTTGGTAACATTTAAAGGAGCCCATAACTGCCAGGCACACAGCATGTGCTATCTGCACGTTAACTGTTACCATCAGGGTGGTCTCATCGCCGTCACTATTGCTTTGTCCTTCCATTGTGCAGCTCTGTGACACTGGGGTTTACCTCCTGTATAGAATAGGGACACAGTTCTTGCTGCCCACGGCTTGGGAGGCCGTTTCTGTATAGCACCTGGCACAGTGCCAACCTCTTAGGAGGCGCAAAGTTGATCACGATTCCCCTTTCCCTTGTCCCACTTCCTCCCTCTGCAAAAGCCAGGCCCTGAGGCCAGAGGGGTGATGGCCAAGGCTTTATGGCTCTCTCATGGCAAATCGAGGCACAAAGCCAAAGCCCAGGACCTGCTCTTCTCTCCAGACTGGGTCCTTTGGTCACCATGCCCAGCCCTGCTGGGCATTCAGCCCTGCTGAATTTCCACTGCAGATTCTGAATCTGTGAGTCCCTGGCAGGCCGTGGACCTGCGCCCCCTAACCCATCTGTGTCCACGGTACCTATTCTTTGGAGAAGAGCCCAGGACCATCTCAAGCACAGGAACTGTTTGCGGGTTTATGGATTTCCTCTGGCTGGATTACCATCCTGTGGGAAAGACGCGGAGAACCAGGGGAACAAAGGTACACAGGAACATGCCGCATTCTCCAGGGCCCTGGGCGCGCCTCAGCGGGAAGGGTCTCCCCCCACTCCGCCTTCCTCCCACCTGTCACGCCTAAGTCACTCCGGTGCATCCCTTTTGGCTTTGTGAGGTGCAGATTGCTTCTGCAGTGCAGTCTGAAAGCAAATCTCTCTAGCAGACTACAACTCTCCCCTGGGCATCTGCCCTGACCCGGCCACACACACAGCAGGGACTGGGGTTCCAGGATCCACCCTGAGCTCCTCTATTAGGCGCCAGCTGTTTGCACACACACAAGCACGTAGGGCTTGACAGCACCTTTTTATGCCACCAGCTCTTTCTCAAGGCTCGGGTTCCAGAGTAGTCAAGACCTTGGCTTCCTTCACTGCTGCCTTCTTGTTTTCTGAAGCGGTTCCTCGGTGCTAAGGTTTTCAGAGCCACAATTATGGAATCTACAGATGCTTTTGAGAACCAGACGGGAGGATGGAATCTCCTTTCTGCTGTCTAGGGCCCCGAGTGAGGTGTCCCGTCACAGCCCAGGCTCTGAGAGTGGGCTGTTGCACCCCACCCCACTCCCACCCTATCTCCCCATTCTCCTCCAATCCCTTCGTGCTGGTTCTGTGCTGGCTTTGAACTTGAATGCCCATCAGCGCATTCGCTGGGCAGGCAGTGCTCCATCAAGCAGAGAAGTCACCAAGTCCCCAGCCTCGGAGTCAGAGGCTCGGGCCAGCCTGTGAGGATTTCACAGGCTGCTGATTCCCGCTGCCCCTGGATGGACCAGTCCCCTCTGGCCTGGCCTCTCTTCCTGATCCACCCATGACGGAGAACTCAGGGTTGCATCCCTGGGTTTATTCATCCCTGAACAGGTGGATAAGACCAGGAGCTGCTGTCACCCAGGGATGTCCCACTTGAACTTCTGTCCCGCATGGATGTGGGGCTTGTGGAGAAGCGCTCAGAGAGAGCCTGTCTGGATGCACAGCTCCAGGGGTGGGGGAGCAGGACCCCAAAGGGCACAGTGGTGAGGACAGGGCCCTGATAGTGTGTGACGCCCTGCCCGCTCTGCAGTGGACAAGGGCCACACGCGCTTTGTAGCCCAGCCCCAGGCTCCGCCCTCTTTGCCCCTGACCTCAGTCTTCAGAACCATCCGGCAGCTGATCGCTTGCGTTTCACAGCTGGGAAAATGGATTCTGAAGGCCTCCCTTTCAGGCCCCAGGGTCCCCTGCCTCGTGGCACACTGAAGGAGGACACATCCCCGGCAGCTGGGCACATGTGTGATGTCAGACGTCACTGCTCCTAAGGAGGTGGTGTGGAGCTGGGAGTTTGTCTATTCTTAGGCTTTGCTCCCCTCTCACAGCGCTGCTCCCGGAGGAGCCCGAGCTCTGTGTGTGACTCCCGTCTGCGCGACCATAGGCGGTAACCGGAGAGGC
The DNA here is from genome assembly GCA_004027295.1 of Dolichotis patagonum. Lineage (NCBI taxonomy): Eukaryota > Metazoa > Chordata > Mammalia > Rodentia > Caviidae > Dolichotis > Dolichotis patagonum. Next base: position 9,016 of record PVJX010017257.1, on the reverse strand, counting down.
ACTCCCCCACCCCCGCCAACCACCTACCCTCCTAGGTTCCCGTCGGGCCCTGGGGGTGCTGGGAAGCTGAGGCCCCCCTGGAGCCCCTTACCACAGCTTTGTGAATATGATGTGCCCCCTTCTCTGGGGACCGTCACAGTACCTGGCAACCATTTTTATAGTGACCTGGCCCTGGGCCTCAATGTCACTCCAGTTTCTCTTTCTATCTCAAGCTGTGAACTCAACATCGTGGAACAAGGGAATGGTGACATCAGACAGACCTGGGTGTGACTCCCACCGCCATGCTCCTGCCGTGTGCACTGAGCTTCCGTTTCCTCAATAGTGAAAGAGAATAATGACTTACAAAGTCACAATATGTTCACACTACCATTCTATCCCATTCTGATTCGGGCATTATTATTATTTTTTTGAGACAATATCTTGCTACGTAGTTCAGGTGGGCTTTGAATTTATGGCAATCTCCTGTCTCAGCCTGCCATATGCTGGAATCACAGGCGTGTGCCACCAAGCCTGGCTCAGGGATTCACCTAAGCACTTTATAAACATGACCTCAGTTAATCCTTGCAATAATATGAAATAATTGCCATTATTTAACACCCATTTACCGACAAGTGAACTGAGATCACGCCCATAGTTAGCAGCAACATGGGAGCTCTGACCTTGGTGCATGATAAATGCTCATGAAATCTTATTTCCCTCATCCTCTTGCCACCTGTTTTCTTTTCTTTTGCGCTGCAAGCACACACCGTGGCCACAGCAAGACAGGACTGTGACAGGGCGACAGTGTCTGAGAAAGCCGGGACAGTAAGCAGAGGTGCCTGTCAGTACCCTCTCCGTCTGCATCCAACACCCCGGATCGTGAGCCAACGGCAATGCAAGGCTGGGGTGCACGTTTACAGGGTACAGATTCAGGGAATTGGTCAGCAAGGACCCTGTCCTGGGAGCTGCTGGTCAGCTTCCCAAAGTGTCACAGTCCCACACTCTCCCGCCCCCTTTCTCCCAGTTTCTCCAGTCCTTGGGCAAGGCAGGCCCCAGTGGCAGCCCCTTAGACGACCTAAGCCTGCCAGGCCCCCGGGGGAAGCCTCGGGGCAGCACGACCACAAAACCCAGCAGCCGGTCTGGCAGGGCCTCTGTGGATGCAGTGGTCGCAGTGGCTGTCAGACAAAGATCTGGATGAGTCACGCGGGAACAGCAGCCGGGCTAGGGTGGAAGGAGCACGGCTGGGCTGTGCTCCAGGGCTGGGGTCTGGCTGGGGAGGAGGAGGAGTAATGCTGCAATCGCGCCGAGAATCAACTGGGCCATCTCTTGTGGGTGGCACAGCACAGGGCTGCCAACCCTCATGGGTCTTTTTGTAGCTGTGGAGATGGTATCTCCCAACTGCCTTTAGCATCTGGCTGTGAGACGGGGCTCAGGGAGATGGGGTGATAGCGTTTTTTGGCAGAGCCAGCAGCCCCAGAGGCCTAGAGTGGAGGGCAGAGGGCGGAGTCCATGTTGGAACAAGTTAGGAGCCACTGGGGGAGGACTCCTGGGCCAAAGGTGCCCTCTCCAGTTCAGACTTGGCCCCTGGTTCTGTTCGGGGTTGCGGGGGGAGTGGTGGTGGAGGGAAGTGAAGCACTTGCCATCTCCCCGGTTTGGCCCATGGCCCGCAGTGACATGCAGTAGCCAACTCACGGCTTGGGGCTGTCCCCTGCCACCTGGGACAGACACCGCCGTGAAAAGTGGGGGTGGGGTGGGAAGAACATTAGCTTTGGAGTCTAACCAAAAATTGAAATTACATCTGGGCGCTGCCCTGCAGCACTGGGCCATCTTGGAGCAAGCACTTGGCCTCTCTGAGCCCTTGTTTTCTTGTCTCTTTGTGAAAGGGAGGTGATGACCGCTCCCCAGCAGGGCGGCTATGGGCAGTAATGATGATGGGGTGGGGGGAAGCTGGTAAGCAGCAGGAACCCAAGGCGAGCGAGCTAGCCTAGCGAGGGAGTGAGGCACACATTTCTCCCTCCTCTCAGACCCCTGCCTATTACAGCAATGAGCAAATATTTTCCGCCCAAGTGCCTGAACGTAAACATCGGCGCAGGCTTTGCAGGCCACACGCTGTCTGTCGCAACCTCTCATTTGCTGCTGTTGCGTAGATGTGAATGAGCGTGGCTGTGTTCCAATAAAACTTTATTTACAAAGCCAGGCACTGGGCCAGCTTTGGCCTGTGGGCTGTAGTTTGCTGATGCCTGGCTTCCAGTTTCAAGTTCAAACGCCTGGCCTGGCCTAGCCTGGCCTCCCCTTGTCAATGCATTAGGTTTGTGGCTGCCCCCCGGAGTGTCCCTGGTCAGATTGGGTGAGCCCCCCTGGGGTCCTTAGAGCACCAGTGTGCCCTGGCTCACACCTGCACCCTGGTGAACCTGTCGCCATCCTGTGACATGTAGGGCTCAGATCAAAGGGTGGGACTCAGCATTGGATGAGCCCATTCTCCAAGTCTGGGTCAGGCCAGCTGTCCTCATGCTCACTCCCTTTGCAGGACCCCGTGGTCTCTGTGACCCCCACCCCTGGCTCCTGGGAACCCCTGGATTGGCTCTGCCCCCCATCTCCGTGGTGCGCCCTAGATTCTGTCTGCTTCTCTGCATCCACCTCACCTCACCCGGTGTCTTTCAGACTCCTGCACGGGGTGACCCAGGAGTCCCAGACATCCTCCTTGCCAATGTGGCCTCTTCTCCTCTCCATCCTTTGCCCCGAGTGCTGGTTAGTCATGCCATCCCTACCCCATCATATTTCCCTGACCTCTTGACCTATCTTTCCTGACGCATCTGAGATCACGTCTTTACACCTCTCTTCTGATGCAGTAATGTGGACCGAGTCTAACACATCCATCGGCATTTTCATTTCAAAGAGTATGCTTTAAATTTCTACAAGTCTTGTTTGATCTGTGAACATCTGCCCGTAACTTCCATAACTTTGTCTCTTATTCTTTGGCCGTGTTTTCCACTCTGTCTGTTATTCCTTGCGGCATTCCATACATAGTTATTTTAAGGTCAGTCTCATTATTGTAATATTTGAAGTCTTTAAAGATCTGAATCAGTAGTTTTCTACTGGGGTAATTTTCCCCTCTGGGGGTCATTTGATAAGGTCAGGGGTATTTTTTTGGTGGCCAGAACTGGGCGGGGGGGCTTGAGGGGAAAGGGGACAGGGCTGCTAGGAGATATCTTGAATGCACAAGTCAGCCCCTGCAGTTAAGAATGGTTTGGTCAAAATGTTAATAGCTCTGAGGTTAGGAAACCTCGTGTTGTTTGTTGTTTCCGCTGACTCTTGCTCATGATGACTCATTGCTTCCAGTGTTTTTTAAAAGTTTCTCTTTGGTAAATCAGACCAAAAATGCTTTTCCAGAGAGTATTGGTCCTTGCTCATGCCAGCCACCAGGGGGCACTGCCAACCCGGGACCAGTTATTTGACATCTAGGTTGTTCCCCCTCACCTTTGGACAGTGGAAATCAACAGCCACACTCACAGGGGAACTGGCAATGTGATTTTGTGCACCAGACCTGGCTGTCCTAGAGCTGGCCCCTGTGAGCTGGTTTGGGTTTCTGTGGTGACCACCAGGACCTGCCACCCGACGCATCTTGTGTGTGCCAATTTTCCCGGAGTCTGCCCTTTACCTTTTCCTACAAGTGAATAGAAAATGGGAAATGCAAATGGTACTGACAGGAACCTCATTTTCCTCATCTGCATACGACTTGTCTCATTTGGGACACCCAACTGTCAAGGTTTGGGGGACACCCATACTGTGCCCCTTAACTGTGACAGGATGGGCTGACAGGATGTCACCAGAAACGGCCTTTAAGAGGTAAGACCTAGTCAGGGATGGTGTCCTTACCCACAATTCCAGAACACCTAAAGCGCTCAGAACCCAAACTTCACACTGGCATTCGGCAGCAGAATCTCACTTGAGCCATCTGTGGATTTGCCCTGGTTAAGAATATTTGCGTTATGTGCCCACGGAATGATGGTGCATTTGACTGTAAGACCCCACCAGGAGCTTTGCTCAGTTGTACCTACCAAAGTCATTTCCTCACTATGCAGTTCTTGACCTCCCCGTGTATCCCTGGCTGGCCTCGAACTCACAGTGGTCCCCCTGCCTCAGCCCCGCCCCCAGTACTGGGATTATAAGCGTGCACCACCACACCCAGCTGCATTTGTGATTTTTAAAACACACGTGGTTCCCAGTTCTGGGAAAGGGTCATTAACCCGTATTATTAGCTTTCAGGGAAAGAACCCCTCACCCACTGCACACACAAATGGGAACACATTGGAACTCTCGCCTAGTGACTCTGTCACCTGTTTTCAGCATGCGCTGAGTGACAGTGGGGGCTGTATTTAGAATGTTCAGCATCTTATGATCACTCTGAGGCGACTGATTGTGCAGCGATTTGAACATAATACACTCCTTTGGGTTCCTCCCTTCCACGGTGCTGGGCAGCTATTAAGTGAGAAGAGAATCTTTCATGATTCCTTAATAAAACCCTTGGTTCTCATCATCTGAGTGTTTGTCCAAACCCTTTTCTGTTTATTTTAAAAATTATACCAAAGATATAGGAATGTATTATAAAAAACAATACTAGAAATATGCAATAGGGTACAAGAAACTTCTCCTTTGCTAAGTGCTTATCCCTTTCTTAGGAGTATCCCAAGTGGCACAGAAAGTACATTTCTCCTGGGCCTTTTCTGAGTATTTACATACACATCCATGTAGCTATATGCGCTCAGGTATTTTTTCTATAGATGAGGTTGCATTATGTTATATATTTTCCATTTTGTTTTTACTCAGTTATATGTCCTTTCATATTGGCATGTATACAGAGGTCCTTTCATGGTACAGAAATTTAAGATGTGTCATGCACGAGTACCCAAATACCCACAATGAATATAAAAATTTTGTTATAAACATGAACTAAAATAATAATAATAATAATAATAATAATAAGAGGAAGAATGAAAGTGGGAAAAAGGGATCTAGAGATGGAAAGAAGGAGGTGTGGGTGGGAAGGGAAATTAGAAAAGAATCAAGAGGTGTTATGTACGCGGACCTCTCCCTAAGATAATGTAAACTTCATGTATTGCAAACTTGTATTGATAAACTAAGATTTAAAAAGAAATTTAACATAACTCCCTTTTTGAAGTCATAAGGCTGCCCTTAAAGAGTGTCTGTGTTTAAATTTTGACAGACATTGCCCCATTGCCTTTGAATCACCTCCACCAATCTATAACATGTGAAACTGATCATTCAACTTTCCTGGTGAACACTTGATGCTACTAATATTTCTAACTTTGGCCAACCTGATGGTCCAAAATGAAATCTTAATGTTTTAGCATGCACTTCCCAGCTCTGCAGTGAAGCCAAGCATTTTTCTTGCTGTGTTAGACTTGTAGGATTCATTGCTAATGAATCTCTACCCGTTTTTCTGTAATACTTACCCTTCTCTTGATGATTTGTAGGGGCTCTTTCTATATGTTTGGTTCATTGGCTTTCACTGAGGTATGTTTTACAGGCGGTGAAAGATTCAGATCTGATATGTGGAACCTGAAGGGTTCTGACGGATGTGTCCACCCACGTAGTCACTGGCCAGATGGAGATAGAAACGGTCTCCAGGACTCCTGAAGATTCCCTTGGGCCCCTTTCCAAGCTCATACCCCACAGGGGCAGCCTTCATCCTGATTTCTATCACTCCAGATAAGTCTCTTCCTGGACTTCACGTAATGGAATCATGCAGATAAACTCTTTTAAGTCTGACTTCTTTTATTCAATATGTTGCTTTTGAGATCTACTCAGGTTGGTACACATATCTACAGCTGGTTCCTTTTCATGAATGAGCAGTACTCCATTGCATGAATATGCAGTCAGCCCTCCAAAGAACTGAGGATTAAAAATATTTGAAAATCATTTCATGTACAGACTTTTCTCCTTTTTCCCTAAACGACACAGTGTTAAGAGTTACTTACATCGCATCTGCATTGTGTCTGGCTTTGTAAGTAACCTAGAGACATCTAAAGTATCTCAGGGAAGATGCACAGGAGGTAGGTGGATACTGGGGCAAGTGTCCCATGATTCTGAAGGACAATTTTTGCCACGCAGTAGTTGTCTGCTTCTTTACTGATGGACAGGTACATTGCTTCCAGTTTGGAGCTATTATGAATAAAGATTGTGTAGCACACTTGTTCCCCTTATGTAGCTACTTGGGGCCTGAGCAACGCGGTCATAGGGTAGGTGTGCGTCTAAGCTTCATCAGACGCTGCCGGATAGTTCTTCAAAGCGATTGTGTCTGCTGTGTTTTAAGCCCACTGCAAGCAAAATTGCTCTTTCGTTTCTTGTGTTTTAACATCAAGCAGTTGCCCTTTGCTTTTGAGACATTTTATGTTTTCATGAAGTTACCGCTATCTTTTCTTTGTGGGTCCTGGGGCATGTGTGTTGGTACAGCGAGGTTTAAAAATTTTTTGAAACATTTTAACGGTGTTCTTCTAGCTTGTTGGGTGCATTTCCCCCCTTAGGCTACCAGGAATGTAACCTTCTGTGTGATGTAAGAAAATCCTCAATCTTGGCCCAAACCATACAAGGTAGTTTTGTTAATGCTGTTTCCCAGTACCAGAGACTGAACCTGAGGCAGTCACGCTGAGTTATTATTCCCAGCCTTCTCAATTTTTTTAAAAAAATTTTGAGACAGGATCTTGATATGTGGCTGAGCTTCCTTGTCTGGGCTTGCATTTGCCATCTTCCTGCTTCAGCCTCCTACACTGCTGGGACTACTGGCTTGAGCAAGTTACGCCATTTTATACACAAGGAAATTGAGGCCCAGAGGGATCATGTGACTGGTCCAAGTCCACAATCTGCAGAGAGGAGCACATTTGCCTTATTTAAATCTATTTTCTCCCCATGACTGCAGGTTCCCATCCATACTATTAGCATATATTGTGTCAGAAAGAGAAAATAGCAATACATGTTATGCACTTGCACATGCCTCCACACAAGCACGCACACATGCACACACGCACACCCATGCACACAAGTGTGTGCCGATACACATAAAAATAAATACAGGAAGAGTAAACCAGAAACTAATGGAAGAGGATAAGAGCAGATTGACATGGGAACAAAACATCTCCAAACAAGATTTTTAGTATAGTTTCATGTTTTGGATCATTTGCAAATAATTTGTATGTGGTTTAAAGTTTCAAAAAAATTTAATCAAATTAAATAAAAAATCAGGAAGAGGTAAACCTCTGAATCATGCACTAACAGGAATATGGAAACCAGACTGTAAATTAGAGAGCCTGACCACAGAACAGCAAATGTATTTAAATACATTTTTAAAAAATACTCTGCTCACACTCTGTGGTAGGCAAACAGAATGGCAAAACATCTAAAGAGTTACTCAGGGGCCGGGGATTTAGCACAGCAGTTTAAGCACTTGCCTGGTAAATGCAAGGTCACGAGTTCGATCCCCGATACAAAAAAAAAAAATCAAGAGTTACTCAGTAGGTTTGCTGTCAGTAGTAATGATTGCATGGTAACTCTGAAGGTAGTTTATAAGTGTCATCAAATAAAGTAAATATGTTAGAACTATAAGTAAATAAAGTAAATATGTTAGATACCAAGATTGCCTAAGAGACTCAGACAGTAAATTATAGAACAGAGAACTGGGTTGGGGTTGTAGCTCCTCAGCAGAGTGCTTCCCTAGTGAACCTGAGGCCCTGGCCTTCATCCCCAATACCACTCAAAAAAAAAAAAATTAGAAAAACCCGCTGATGTATGTATCAAAACATCACCCTCTACCCCATAAGTATATATAATTACTATGTGTCAAGTAAAAACACATCACTTATAAATGAATAAATTCATACTAAAAAGGAAAAGAAAGACACTCTGTTAAAACATTTAGTCCCAAATCACAGGACTTACAGGGAACAGAGGAACAAGTTAAATGACAGCAATGCAAAATAACCAGGCAAAGTTTCTCTTCTGTATAGGACCAAAAGGTTTGTACTCCTTGAAAGACCAATGTCACGGGGACAAAATCTTGAAATAATTTAGCGTAAAAGAGACTCCAAATGTACATGTGATGGGGGAAACTTTGTAGGGCCTTAATCAAAACAGAACAAAACAAAACCCCAAATAACCGACAGACCAAGCAAACCAATCCAAAACTCGTGAGAGACTTCTTTGGGGGTAGACTGGGAGGTAGACGGGTACAGTGATCAGGTGCCCGCCTGGGGCTGTGATCATGTGGTGGAGACATGAGGAGGAGGGGTGGGTGTGTGTGAACCACGACCCACCTTCAGACAAGCCAGCCAAAGCACTCGAGTATGGAGTAGGGTGAGGGGAGTGTGGCAGAATTGCCCACCACAGCCTGGGTAGAGATGAGGTCGCTGTCAGTGTGCACCCCATACCCGAAGGCCAAGTCAGAGCCTCTTGCCAAGATGTGCTGGTGGCACCTGATTCTTCTCACCCCAGACCTCAGTTTGAGAACTGGGAAAATGTGTGTTTATTTTTCTTTCTTTCTTTCTTTCTTTCTCTTTTTCTTTCTTTCTTTCTTTCTTTCTTTCTTTCTTTCTTTCTTTCTTTCTTTCTTCTTTCTTCTTTCTTTCTTTCTTCTTTCTTTCTTTCTTTCTTTCTTTCTTTCTTTTTTCTTTCTTTCTTTCTTTCTTTCTTTCTTTTTTCTTTTCTTCTTTTTTTCTTTCTCTCTCTCTCTTTCTTTTCTTATCTTTCAAGCAGTCTCTAGGTCTGGCCCAGCTCCACCTGCTCCAGGCCTTTGGTTCCCTATCGGGGACCCTGGCCACAAGCTTGGCTCCCCTTCCTTCTTGATGCAATGGGACCCAGGAAATGCTCCCTTGTTCTGGGAACCCTCTGATCCGGGACGATGTTTAATGGGTGACACAGGGGTGCCAAATGTCCCACAGGTGCTGTTGATTTGGTCCAGAGGTGAGTTTGATGCAAGACCCCTTGAGGGTTCTTTGTGGGCAGCGCCTTCTCTTGGCCCTGGCAG
>PVJX010017256.1:0-38708 GCA_004027295.1 Dolichotis patagonum | reverse complement strand
TCAGAGCGCTGTGTAACTTGCTCTTCCCAAGCTGATCTTTAAAGTGTTTGTCCTTCTGCTCTTTCTGACCAGACTGAATGGAGGTCAAAGGCACAAGGTCCTCCCCAGGACTCTGTGGGAACCAGTGGAAGCTGAGGAGGGTTCTCTCCTGAGGAGAGCAGTTCAGGATGGCCGGTGTTCCCTCCCGGACACTCAGGAATGAAGGACTCTGCTCCAGCACAGGCAGGCTGCTCACCGCTGTTTAAAGGTAGGAACACACACAGTCACTCGGTGATGCTGACTATTTTCTGAAGACACACAGTCTTTTCACAGTCCCCACCAGTGATCACAGAAGCTCAAACAACCCTTTACAACTTTCAGGCTTATAGGAAGGATTTGTTTAGTATGTTATTTTTATTGACATCACCCAAGTGCACCAAACTCACAGCATAGCTTTCAAGAGAAAATCATGAATGGAACTCTCAAGAGTGTATCCATTTTTCTGTTCATCGCACTCACTGAGAACATTGATCACTGTCTAAGAGTCCTCAGACATGAGCAAGCCCAATAGCTGGTGTCCCTGAGTGTCACTGCTGGGAGCTGAGAATCTCCCCAGCCAACCAGCAATTAGATCCGCCCCTGGGCCACATCTCACTGCTGGTTTCCTCTATGTAGACGTAACAAAGGAAGGACCATTGGTGGTCAGGACCAGAGGCAAGTGTACTGAAGAGCAAAGCTATTCTATGAGCATAAAAATAAGCGCACATGCTTACACACACACACACACACACACACACACACACACACACACACACCACTGGAACAGAAGAGCTAGGAACAAACCCATGCAACTACAGCCGTTCTGATTGTTAACAAAGAAACCAAAAGCATATATTAGAGGAAAGGCAGCCTCTTCGACAAATGGTACTGGGAAAATGTCCATGCATGAATAGAAGACTGCAGCCACATCCCTCTCTCACACTTAGCACAACAACAACAACAAAAACTCAATTCAAAATAGATTTAAAACCTCAATATAAACCCCAAAACTGTGACACTGCTACATGAAAACAGGACAAATACTTTAAAATTTTGGCTTAGCCAAAGATTTCTTGTGGAGGACTCCAGGAGTTCCAGAAATAACACTAGGATTTGAAAAACTAGATTACTTCAAATTGAAAAGTTTCTGCACAGAAAGAAAAGGTGAAGTTAAGAGAATAAGAGAAAATATTTGCCAGGAACTCATTTTAGAGAGGTTTAATATCCAGAGTATTTAAAGGACTGAAAGCAAAACACCAATAAAACAAGTGAATCCATCAAAACAGGCAAGCAAGCTGAACAGACAATTCTCAAAGTAAAAAATCTAAGTGGTTTGATAAATGTGAGAAAAATGTTCCACATTCTTAGTCATCAAGGAAACACATGTCAGATCAGACCCACGAGCTTACAGGCCATGTGTCATCTCTCACTGAGTAAGGCAAGGTACAAATAAAGGGCAGGTCAAGGAGGGATGACAGGCACAGGACAGGGACAGATCTCTTCCCATGGGAAGGGCTCAAGGAGGTGGAGGGGAGGGGGGGACAGGAAGGGGAAGTAAGAAGGGTTAAACTGTGCCAGGTGCAGGAGCCCAACATCCTCAGTAAGTGTAACACACTGACTGTCACAGACAGGAGTTAGAAATAATTACAGACAGAGTGAAAATGGTGAAAGGGGATATAGGAATGGGGAGAGAGCAGGGTGGGGAGGGAGGGGGTTAAAAAGAAGAAACAGTCTGTGTTATGTACACATACCTACGCCGCAAGACGAATGGAAACTTCATGTACTGCAAACATATACTCATAAAATAAAAACAAATTTTAAAGCACATAGAGATTTGACCTCACCCCAATGCCCATTATTAAAGCACAAAACTTATGTTGGAACTTAGGGCGCTAAGCCAACCAGCAACTAGCCTGCTGCCTACCAGGGTGCGGGCTTAGAATCAAACTTACCACACACACACACACACACACACACCGGTTAACAATTGGGATCCAGGGATCTCTTAGGAGGTGAACATATTTGGTACAGCAAGTGGGGGGAATTTCCTTCTACTATCTCTGAAGGCAGATATTTTTGTCGCCATTTTGCTTTGTCCTGATTAACAGTGTTGCTCTATTCAATACTCTGTGTTGATGTTTTCTATAATGTTGTGTATTTCTTTTCATTTTGCTGTACCTAATAGAACAACTATTGTGAAGACAACAAGATATACAATGTTTCCTATTACTGCCGTCCTGGTGACCTGGTGTGATGTTCTGTGCCAATTTTACCGCACTATCTCAATTGGCTTTATTCCATCCTGTTTTGTTGTATATTACTACCTCCAAGTTAATAAAAATTAAATAAAAATAAAACAAGAGAACATGAGAAAATAATGTAACAAAATACCTCCCAAAACTCCCAACTCCACCAAAGCTGATCCATGTGACATGAATCACAAGAAACTCAAAAACAAAACAACAGAATTATATAAGGTGATTAAAAAGGAAGTAACAACAACAAAACAGATCAATAAGGTACTGAGAAAGCTGAAACATAATATAACTAAACAGATAATGTACTTTAAAAGCAAAAAGAGGAAAAGAAAATGCTCTAAAGGATATAACTGCACATATGTTTAAGTGTGTGAGATTGATAACCATATTATCAGGTTTTTGTTGGATCGTTGAACACAACTGTTTGCAGCCTCACTGTTTGTTCACTTTGTATGCCTTAATTTTGTAACATGAGCACCTATTTCTGGGAGGACAGTATGTGGTTTGTCAACTAGTGATTTCTTTTTCTTTTTTTTTAGGTTCTGTATTATTTCTACCCTTTTTTCTGTATTGCTTTTTTTCCTCTTTAAACAAAATTTTAAACACAAAACTTAACATGCTGGCAAGGATCAGGGGGAAAAGAATCCTTATATACTGTTGATGGAAATGTAAATTAGCACAGCATTGTGTAAATCAGCATGAAGTTTTGTCAAAAACATTAAAATGGAGCTAACATATTAGCCAGGTAAACCACTTCTTAAATATACTCTTTGGTACACACCCAAAAGAATCAGTGTCACCATATTATAAAGATCCCTTCATATTAGAGTTTATCTTAGCACAGTTCACAATGGCCATGATATAGAATGAGGCTAGACTCCTGCCAATGGGTAAACGGAGAGTATATATATGGCTACATAATGGAGTGTTATTCAATGATAAAGAAAAACAAAATCATCCTATTCAGGAAAATGGATGAAATTCATGATCAAGCAAAATATGTCAGACTCATAAAGGCAAATACTAAATTTTTTCTCATAGATGGAGTCTAATGTTAGAAAAGCATGAGAGTGGAAAGTGCACTGTCAGGAAAGAGGAAGAGCAGCAGGGATGGGGAGATGAAAGAGACTGATTGGCAGGTAGACAATCAAAGCATATTTCATGTGTGCATAGGAAAATTTACGATGAGCCCATCAGTATGCACAACAAATGAGGTAGCGGTAATAAAATCCATTTGTCCTATTTTTTTTTGTTTGTCTATTTTTGGTACTGGAGATCGAACTCTTGACCTCAAGTATGGCAAGCAGGTACTTACGCCACTGAGCTAAACTCCCAGCTCTCTTTCTTGAATTGTAGCTATTGGTTAAATTCATAGACTTTTGTCTTGTTCCTCAAATTTCAAGCTTCTCAAGATAGTATATCATGTGTAAAACCAATATTTTATATTGCTTGAACCATATTCCTGGTGTAGAACCTTTTACATATGACCTTGATAATCATTCTGAGTATATATTCGTTGTCTTTCTTACTTACCAAATAGATAACCAACATAAGGATACATCTTTCCTTCCTGAACAAAAGTGATTTCTCCATTTTTTTACAATTTCTTTTTACCAGCTAATATATATATGCTATTGCAAGACAGTAGAATTTCATATGCATTAATGAATTTAACCCCCACTACAACTGGAATCAGAGAAGCTGGTGAACTAAGGTCCCACAGATAGAGCCATTCGAGGTCAGATTCAGATGCTGGTAATCTGGCCCCCAAGTCCTAGCCCCAGTTACCTCTTTATCCTTCTCATTTCTGCTGCATGAACACATGGTAGATGGTGACATTTGCCATAGGTGACACGCTGCTGGGTCACCTATTTGTCATGGAGTCATGGGGTGAGCTCAGCAGCCCAGAGCTATTTGGTCTCAAGGACACCACGGGAATGAGTCCCTGAGAGAAGCTCAGCCAGACACACTTTGACCTTGTCACCTCCAAGAAGGAGGAGAAGGAGGGGGTTTATTCTGACCTCAAAGTGTAACACAGGGATAAAGTCAGAGTCACGAAACTTTTAAGTTTAAAACACAACTCTTAAAATATTAATCTGTTCTTGATAAAATTCATAAAAGAAATAGTCTAAAGTGCAACGGCTTCATTGTCATCAGAAGAATTTTTGTGTTTGTTACAGTCCTTTTAAGGCTTTGATTGTTCAGGAAAACTAAATCTTGGAGAGATGTGTTTACCTGAGCACCCTTTTAAAGTCTTTATAAAGTTTGGCCTACAATGCTGGCTAGATAACCTACTATTAGATTCACAGAGCTGTAATATGCCTTATTTACACACATTCTAATATTTGATAAAGTATTTAAAGCAGTCTGACTCTCCTGATATATGCAATCATGACTGCTGTCTTAACATTCTATAAAAGTACCTAAAGTGTTTAACCAACTTACTAAATTCAGGGTCCAAAGGATGCCTTGTGTGTGCTTTATAGTTACTTAACCAGCAAGAGCCATGTCCTTTTCAGTTGGAAATGCGCAGTCTTCCTTTGCTCATTTTCACCTCAAAACATATTTAGAAACAAAGACTTCAATGTGAGATAAATCAAACACTGGCTCTTGAAAGCAGTTTCTTCAGTTGCACTGTTGCAGAGAGCAGGCCAAACTGGAAAAACAGCACCAGAAAGTGTAGGAGGCAGTTTACTATCCTGGAGGGCTCCTGATCAGGATTTCTCCATAACACTCAGAGCTCTGCCAGACAGGACTTCAGGACTTTTAAAGGGAAAGTAAGCAAGGAGGGATAAAGGCAAATTTGGCTCCTGTGATTGGTGGGTTGGGTGACGTCTTCCGTTGCTAAGGGAGGTTAAACATTTCAGGTTACATCATAAGGCTATCAATTATACAAAGCATGGATTGATTACAGAGGACAACTGTTCTGTTACATTGTGTTGCATTACAAGGCCATTAGCACAGGCAGTGAGGCTAGAGGTTAAGCAAAAGACAGTTTGGGGCTACACTGTAAGACAAGCTTACCTGTCAGACAGGCTCACACAAAGAGGGCAAGGTTCTCTCTCCAGGTTTGTCCCAGTGCCTCTGCTTGGTCTTGGCGGGCATTCTGACAGTCCTCTATTTAAAATTTTTAATTTTTATTTCTCATCGCCATATATAGAAGCCTAAAAACTATGTCACAGTGCAAAAGACGTGTAGATAGATGGGTAGGCAGAGACTCAGTTGAAATTGTAAAAATTCTGAAGCTTTCAGGAGCGGTCGCCTGCAATATAAATGAGATTAAATTTAATAACGCACTCTAGCTAATCACAGCCTGAGGGCCACTCTGTCTGAACCTCTTGTTGCTCAAATTTGTCTAAAAATGTTGACTCCAATCATCTATGGCTTCTCCTGCAGGGAGTCTGACCAGAAAAGTTAGAATCCCAGGGAAGGACTCAACATCAGCTGGTGAATTAGCAGTGCCTTCGGAGAAGAAAAATACACTAGGAGTCAAGGTCAGGAAATTTTCTGACTAAAAAACGGAGTCAACCCTACCAAAAAATAAACAAGGTCACAGAGATTAATACAAAGGCAGTTCTTAGGCATGATTTCTTAAAAGCAAAAAGCCCTCCAGGAGGTGGCGCTATTAGCTATCTTCTGATATAGGCTCCCCCTTGTACAATGTTTTCTTACACAATTTATGATGGCGTAGTTTTTTTTTTTTTTAAGTTCAAGCATCTGACGTCTTTTACTTATACCTCACCTGCTTTCGATAAAATCTGCATATAAAGGGAGCAATAAGCAGCTCTCCATGTAATTGAACACTAGGAGTCCCTCAAGACTGAGGCGTGATTGAAACTAAGCCGGGAACGGAAACGGAGAAGTTGACATGGGGCTTTAAACTTTATGGTTATTTTAAACAGAGCTGTTTCTCAGGTTTCCCCTTGAGGAGCCCAAGCCTGAGTCTGCATATTCATATTTTCTGGCTTGTTCTACCCCTCTGATGCACTGGAAGCTTCTGTGCATTTGAGAGGGGAGGACAGGCTGCCTTTCCAATTTAGGCAGATCATGAATAAACTCTTTATTCTGCTGTTATGAACTTTTCTCCTACTTTTCAGGGAAAGCAAGCAAAATCATCCAGATAGGCCTCAGCTTCAGGCTTCTGGCCTGGCCCCCAATCCCAAGTACCCTGAGAGAAAGTGTGGATCGGTCCCCTCTGTCCTTGTGAGCTTCCAGTAGAGGATGGAATGAAATCTGAGGGAAAGAATAGCAAGGACACACTGATTAGAGCTGTCTTTGTTCTGAATATCAACTGCTATGCCTTCTCCTGTCAGAGGAAACAGATAATTCACTCCCATAAGACAATTATCATTTGCTCTAATCGTATATTCTCCTCTATGATTAGTTACTGGGAAACCAGAGGATTTGATGTCTTAATATTTCAGGAACTTCTAATATCTTCTATATTAATGAATGTGGAGGACATTTACGAGAAATAAATGATCTGGAGGACATCTAAAGTTTTAAAACCTTAAGATAACTGAGGGAAAACTAAAACAATCATTTTCTGCACACTCACAAGAGAAAAATGAAAGGTCTTCAGTGTCGTTTAACCATATATTCATGGCCTATTGTAAAAATCATTGCTGAGCCCTTCAAAGAAAACAGCCAACAGACTCTCACAGCCCTGACAGATCCCAATGGAACCCAATAAGCATAATGGGCTAAAATCCAGAGTCCTCGGAGTCCTCTATCCCACCATGCACAGCTGAGCTCCTGGTGCTGAGGGAGGCGGAGGACATGGCCTCGGGCACCTGATTCTTCTTCCCAGCAAAGCCGCACGTGGCCGCTCCGGTGCCCAGCATCCAGCGCACACCCCTGGGGGTGACTCGGCACAGAGTGGCTGAGAGAGAAGGCGCCCACCCTTGCTCTGCTGTCCGCAGAAACTCCCAAGCCAAGGACAAGCAGGTGCTCTGCAGGGGAAGGTGATGGGCTCTGAGGCTGGAGAGGGAGCAGCTTGGTTGTGGTGCCTCCTCCTCAGCTGGCACAAGAGGGAGTGGAAATTACATTTGCAGCTAAATTCTACTGGAGAAAAGCATTTCTCCTTCTTCTAGTGTGTGAACGTACATTTCTGGTATGCGAACTCACACTTACCTGCTTAAAGGTGTTTTTCCTATGTCCATTGACATTTTCGATAAAGTCATTTACACAGTTCTGCTATAAAGGAAGTCCATCCTCTTAATTTCTTCACTCTGGAAGACTTGAAATGTAAGTCAGAACAGACAGCCGTGTCTGGCAGCTGGACATATGTGGATTTGCTTTTAGCTCCAGAAGTGAAAGCAGTTTTGCAGCACTAGCACTGAGTATTCTCCAGATACATCACAGTGAACGTTCAAAGGCTTCATTTCATTTATTCATGAGTCACCAACTGACTAAGCCTTAAAAATGAGGTTTTAAATACCTGAGACTCTGTCTCCCTCAGTGCATATCAGCCTTCCACTTATAAACTTATTTTGTCTAAGTCTCTAGCTATATTTAAAGCTCTATAACTGTCCCAAAAAGGGAATTCACAGTTAAATTTTTCAAATGACCGTTCATAGCTACATGCAAGACATTCTTCCACTTAAATGTCTTTTCTGGAACACCAACAGTGAAGAGTGTAGACCAGTCACTGCCTTGCCTTAGGGTGACTGTCTGCTAGTGTCAAGCTAGCAGGGCAGCCTGAGCAGAAACACCTGGAGAGGAGCGGCAGTGGGAGGAGACAGAAGAGTCCTGTGACACTGAAGAGGTGACTTAATTCAAATCACAGCCAAGTGGATGAAATAGGCTTCTCTCCAGAGCGCACCATCTAGGGATTTGAACAACCTTGGGAAGAGCTAAGTACCTGTCAAAGGCAGGACATTTATCAGATATTGAGGTAGGACAGAAGAAATAAAGATAGGTAGAAAAGAGACAAAGAAAGTCATGATTTTTAAAAGTTGTACTTTTAAGAAGACTGCAGTTTCCAAGATATTGTCAGAATTACCCAAAGATACCTACATTGGCAATTCCTTGGTTAATTTATGCCTCTTTCCTTCCAGACCCATGATCCCCAACACTCCTTAGGGACAACTATTAAAAGGGTTTGGGTGAGAAATTAAAGAACAGAATCCTGATGTTAAGATAAACAAATAGATTGAGATAACATAAACAATGCTTAAAATACCTGTCTAAAAATATCTCTTTCACCTGTAAAATGAGTCTTTGTGCTTTTATGGGGTGGGCTTCTTTTCCAAACATTTCCTCCTCAATAGAAACGTAAATGTTCCCAGTTCCAGAAATAGTATCCCTCTCTCTTGAAGGCCCATGCTTTATTTATGTGAGCGTGTACTTTCAAAATTCTGCCTAACACCCTGTTTATGCCTCTTCCTGACATTTCCGGAAAATAGCTTTTCTGTGACGGCAGTCAATAAACCTGCATGTTGATTCTACAGCTAGGATGGGTTTGGGTTCCGCATGTCTGCACTGTGAGCCTTTTGGATCCTGTCCAGTGACATTTCCCTTGGCAAAGCCCGCTGCACTGGCACCTTGGCTTTTTAAGTCTAGCAAAAGGCTTTTCATGGTTTTTCTTTCCCATTCCCCAATCCCTGGCCCTTGGAAATGTGTCAGCCTTTAGCTTTGTCTTTTCAGCTGTGAGAGTTCTGAGTAACTAGGAAATCAGTGCTCACACATCAAAGCCCTGGAGATAAGGGGCGCCAGCTCCCTCGGATCAGACACAGGAGGGGTGTGGAGCAGCACACAGGACAGCGAGCAGGGACCTCAGCAGGTTCCTTCAGGTCGCTGTGCCCCACTTCAGGTCAGAGGGAGCTGACCTGCTCACCGGGGAGACACAGACAGGGACCCAGCCAGTGTCTGCAGCGAAGTTTCTCATGGAACCAAATTGGGGACCCTGGTCCTGAGACCCAGCAGAGAAAATGGCCTCAGGGTGACATATTAGGAAGCTGAGTCTTCACCCCATTCAGATTCTTGGGTCCTAACACTGCAGATAAAATGAAATCCTTTAATCTGCTCCTTCAGTCAGTCCCTCTGTCTCTGTCTCTCTATCTGTCTCTCTCTGTCTCCTCCAGCTCTCTTGCTCTCAGAACTGAAGGGCCTGAGCTCATTCTGCCTGATGTCATCCCCTTTTGGGGTGGCTGGGAACATGTTCCAAACTGTGAAGATGCAAATGAGTATCCAGGTGGTAACTCACATTATCCTCAGGACCTGACAGAGTTTATATACTCAAACCAAGAAAGAGGGCACTGATTTTCTCTTCCTCTGTCCCCTAAAAACACATTTCCTCTCTTGTCCTCTAACACCCAGAGTTTACCCACAATATAAAGCTCACAATATCCTTCTGGGATGTATTTTACAATTTGACTAGCAGATTTCATAGTCCATTATTTTTCTTACTATTAATAAGAAATTGATGCACTGCAGTATTACAGCGGGAGTTTGGGAGTCATAGTATCCTGCTTCTCTCCACTTCAAATCACCCCATCTATTTGTCATTTTCACATCTGCTGGCATAATAACTCAGCAACCTGCTGGTCCTCCTGGGTCCTGTCCCACATGGTTACTGCCCTCAGAATTGCAATGGCTGGTTGCACAAATGCAGCTCCTTTTGAGAAAGGGTTCACCATTGTCTAACGTGTGAACACTAGAGGGCAGCAAGGAGGCGAGTTTGACTCTCAAAATACTTTATCTGGACACCAGCCGGCAGCGTTTTAGCCAGAACTGCTGCAGTTCTGGACATAGAGGGCTAGAGCCTGATTCTCAGAAAGAGAAATAGACAGCTAGGTAAAGATTTCGAAGGGCGGTGACGGCTGACTGAGGACATAGAGAACCGCAGAGATGAGCATACAGACACCTGGGGGAAAGAATCCCACGCAGGGCAAAGGCAAGGGACAAAGGTCCTGATCGGGTCCCCACAGTGTCTCGGGACTAGCTTTCCCTCCAGCTCCTGCCACTCTCCAACACCGCGTAGTTGGAAAGATTTGTAATGCGTTCAGCTCTCCTATTGGATAGTGGGTGGCTTTTAAATGCACTGAGCCTTGGTCAGTTTGTACCTAAGTTTGTCGACTTTTTCCCCAGCCCCAGTAAGACCCAGTAATGTCACCACTACAGAGTCATCAGCGACCCTGCTGTGAGGTCCTTGCTTCTCCATAACCAGAACTGTGCAGGTTAGGAGCCTCCAGGTGCTGGACGCGAGCTAACGCTAAGTCAGAGATGCTCTTCAACACTAGGGAAAGCTTATCTCCTTTCCCAACTTTGTGAATGAACACAATAAAACCTATGTCTTGATGTTTAAATTAGATGAGTGTGAAATGTATACTACCAGGCCTCACACACATACAGTAAACTCAGCAAATATCAGATTTCATTTTCTAGGTAAAGTTTTCATTTACTTCAGCGTTCCAACATGTAATGATAGTAAGTGCCTTTAAGTATGTTTACTAATAAGTGTTTTATATGTGAAGTGGAGAATTTTTCAGAATGTTGATTGATGGATATTTTCTACTAATTTTGTAAAATCTGTGTATATTCTGCATGAGTCCTTTTTCAGAAATATGCACGGCAGAGATCGGTGTTCTGGTGCATGCCCGTAGTCCAGTCTGGTCAGGAGACTGAGGCAGGAGAGTGCCTTGAGCCCAGGAGTTTGAAGGAATCCTGGATATCACAGTGACTTCATCCCTTAAAATAATAGTAATGAAGAAAAGAAATTCACATTGAAAATACAGTTTTCCATTATCTGAAAGGATTTTCCATAGGCTTAATTGTGATTTTCTTTCTTTTTTTCCTTTTTCTGAGGCAGAGTCTGGCTAAGTTCCCCTGACTGACCTCGAATGCACAGTTCCTCAGCCTCACACTCCTCAGCAGCAGGGATTACAGGCACGTCCAGTGGACGTGGCTTAAGATGACTTTTAACAAGGAAAATTTTAAATATATGTTATGTCCATAGAGAAACACCTTGAAACCTTATTTTACTCTAAGTACTTTTAAAATGACCTTTACTCTTTGACCTGTGTTACCCCTGAGGAGAACTGAGGCCTCATCCTTAATGTTCCTCAGAGCACACCATGTGAGCTTCCTCTGGGTGTTGCAGAGATTTTATTGCTGTTCTCAAGTGTGATTTGCTTTCACTCGCTTGTCTGTGATTCCTGCTGAAACCGGAGTCACAGAGTCACAGAATCTCTTGGCTGACTTTATGGCATCATGCAGCACTGCCCCTTGTTGAGCAGCTTATTTTATGGAAAGTCACGGGCACCTGCGGGCACAGCGGGCAGAGCACTGGGGAGAGTCGGCTGTAAAAGCCAGCTGCACTGTGTGTCCAATTGGGGAGACACGGACTGCAGTTATGAAATATCCTTTGACATGAGCATATTCAGGTACATCCCATATTAACCGTGACTTACTCTCTGCTCATCCATCTGCAGATGGGGGTGTAAGGAGCCCAATGCAGGTTCACCTCATATTTCATTGTGTCTCAGCAGTTAAGCTGTAGGATACCAAGGGAAGAGTGTGCCTCAACTAGAAAAGGCACAATGTCACCTCGGATGGGTAAGCAAACTTCTTATGCTAACTGGGAATGGTTAGTTTGTTTGTGGTGGTCAGAGAAATAGTTACATCATATTAGTGTAATTGTTCTGATGTGTGTGTCTGAACTTTTAAGAGTTTTTGTAAGAGGTGCTCACGCCAAGCTGATAGGGGTATTGGGGTAACTGCACTGCCCCAACTGAACTGTCTAGAAACAGATTTCTTAGAGTTTGCTCCCCTGTGCTTTGCTGCTCTAAGGCTGGTTATGAAGGAAATGGTGCGGCAAGTGGAAGGTGGGTGCGAGGCTGCGGCCACTCCTTGTGTGCTCAGGACCCTGGACAGCGCTCTGAGCTGGTAATGATTTGCTGACTCACTGTTGACACAGCTCCCTCCCACCACAGCTCCCCCTCCATCACCTCTTTATCTGGACCCAGGTATGTGTATGGGTCATTGCCAATGACACTGCTTCTCTTGATGGCCACCCACTGACACTGAAGGAGCAAGGAGAGAGCCAAGCCTTAGTTTATAGGGTCCACTTGAGGTCACAGGTCCCAGTATGTCCTCACAAGGCACAGTTCACCGGAGTACTTGTGCTCATCCATATTTTTTCCCTAAATGTGAATCTAGTTGACTTTCAATCACTTCAGTCTTAATACCAATTATAAAAGGTAGCTTCTAGAGGCTCCTTCCAGATCGAGCTGATGTGTGATGCCTCATCCTTACATTATTCTCACTCAGCATCCTTCATGGTGGCTGTGCTCCTGTGTACCAAACAGGGAGCCTAAAGAGACTAAGGAACAGACTAAGATCATTACATTTAAATTTGGGCTATGCATATTTTAAAGTAAAACTGACTCTTCAAGTTATTATGGGGCAAGCATTCAGCATAACACATCTTTACACATGTTCTGATGAGCTATTTTTGATTCAGAAATCCAAGACAGAAAATACCACAGAAAACTTGCTCCTGACACCTGTTTTCAAATGAGGAAGAAGCAGGTTTTACTTAGAACTTAATCCTCTGATCCAGACCACAGTGAAGCAACCGCCGCGCTCCCTTCTGTCTGGGATCTGCAGGTGCGAGTCTCCTCTGGGCTCCTGCAGCAAAGCCTGGCTCTCAGAGAGCTCCTGAGTTTTTGTTCAGCTTTTACTATCACTTCAAACACTGTGAGTTCCCTAAGAGCACAGAAATAGTTTCCAGTATCTTCGATCTGTAAGGCTGAAATGCTGAGGCTGATGGACTTAGCTGATCTCTGGAAGTTGACGGAATAGCGACCACTCTTTGCATTGGAATCTGAAGAATACTGTCTAATAAGAAAAACCATCTCTCCACTGGGAAGTTGCTTGTACCAATAAATATAGTATGAGACCCAGGTTGTCTCATAGGAGCAGTCCAGGGTGACCGTTTCCCCTTCTGGTCTGGATGCGGGTGGCTGGACTTGAGTCACTGTCTGGCCCACACTGGATCCTGTGGGAACAATCAGAGACAGCTGATTCCATGACATAGCGGATAAAATATTGTGAGAATTAGACTAACTTAGGACCCACAAACAACAGTGTAGTCACGGTTCCCTTGCTTTTCCCCATTCCCTTTCCTCCCCCAGACTGTGTGCAGCACACAACTATGTTTACGTCTTTCATCCTTAACAGTCTTGAACTTGTTTGCCCCATCCGTACCAGAGCAGATGAAGACCACGGACACCCACAGCAGGCTGGAGAGTGGCATATGTCTTTGTCCCTCTGCACAGTGTGTGTTGTTCTGCCTCACACTCGGGTTCAGGGCCCCTCAGTGCCTGGCAGTGCACATATAAGTAATTCGTGAGCTCCTAGTCAACTCCCCCAAACAGGAAGTAGGGTTCTTACATTCATACACCACAGGGTCTGCGCACATGTGCGAAATAACTGCTCTTCTGTCTGCCCTTGTTTCCGCTGCAGCTCGGTTAGGAAGTTCTTAGAAATGACCCTGAGAAAAGCAGTTGGTTTGAGAGCTGGAGCTGAGAGGAACTGCAGACTGAGCTGGCTAACGCATGAGATGCTACTCAGTAGATTAGTTAGAGGGGCACATGTACAGTGAAATTGACTCTGAGCCCCAGACTCTCCTTCTAATCATCTGCCTGGTCACTAAACTGACCAATGTTTACTCTTCTCCACATAGTCTTTTCTTTTCTGTGTGCAAAACAATTATTGCATCTTCTCCTTCCTTGCTGAACTTTAGGATCTATTTCAGTTTTACAAACAACAAAGCTATATCTAAATCATGTGATGAAATTCCATCCCACAGTCTTTGGAGATGAAATTGTCTTTGGGTTTTTTTTTAATTATGGGCACAACAAAATGCTATTCTTTCAAAACTGTATAGTAAGTTTTATTTACTAGATTTTAATAGTATGAGTATAATCAGACCTATTTCCTCCACTAAACTATACTTCTTAGATCATGTATGTTAGATTTATTCTCCCACATTTTCTGTACTATTGAGTTAAATAATGATCCTTATTTTCCTCTTCCTAATAACCCTATGAAGAGAATGCCAGGTCTTTCTGTGACACACGCTATTATCTGCTCCTGAAAGCACACAGGACACGTGAACACTACTGATAACAGAGACTGAGATTTTGCATCCTATTATGCGATCATGTGGGATGGAGCCGTTCCAACTTTTCCTTCATTGTTTTAATAGATGAGTGAAACTAAAGTGACCAAAAGACCATTAGAAACCCAGAAAAGTACATACAAAGTCTCTAAGACAGTTCCAGTTCTTGATACAGGTTCTAATAACAGATGAATGCATGTTGTAGAGAAGGGCTTATAATTATTTGAGTTTCTCCTCCATCCCATTTCACCTGAGTGGTGACAGACAGCCTGTGTTCTAGTTTGCAATTATTTGCTCTTCAGCAGATGGAGACTGTGGGTGCATAGAGCACCCTGGGAGCAGCGTGGTGACGGGCTTCCCTCCAGGTGAGCTGGCTGCCTGTGCTCCTGACAGTCCAGGTGCAGAATCCCACAGCAGCAGGGAGTGGCTGCCTCCGAGATGTGGTTTCTAGGGGGGAGACAAGATTGAATGTGCCGTGACTGCTGAGTTGGGGAGTCTGTTTGCTCACTTCGAAGAAGCCAGAAGGCGCCATTAATCTAACCTCCTCCAGGAAAAGGCCCTGTTTTGTATTCATACCTGCTCGCTATGTGACTTCCTTCCCCATTTGATCCTGATTTAATCAATTTTACCCACAATTATACCCATAATCTTATTGGTTGACCATAGTTCTGTCCCCCCTCATGCCCACCATGTGATTTCCTATTTTTCCCCAGCTTGGACCCACTTCGCTTTGTGGTTTTGCTCTATAAAAATCCCTAGAAAAGGCAGGATCCTCAGCAACCCAGTTAGGACCCCTTCTGTCACTCTCTTGGATGGAAATTTTCTTTCTCTCACTGAATATATTCTGCTCTTAATTTCCATTGCTCCTAAAATCCATTCTTCATTTATAGAGAATACGAGGACATATAGCAGGCTGAGAGTTTCTTTCCCCATATCAGTAGGAGGGGTCTTGAATGAGTTGCCAATGAGACCACTTCTTAAATGAAGTTTTATAGAGTAAAATCATGAGGCAGGTACAACAGGGATCAAAATTATGATTAACCAATGATTGCAAGTATACTCACTTAGGTGATACTGATCCCACTGGTATATGGGCATATGGGTGACTTCATTAACCTTGGTCAGTAATCTATATTCTTAGTCTTAGTGTTCCTAGTTTAGTCCTAGTGGTTTTAGTCTTAGTTTGGTGGGTGGGAGAGCATGACCTACCCCTAATGAGATCATGGGAAACTTTAAAACAGCAACATCAATAATTCCAAGTGTCTGCTAAGTATCCTAAGAGTCACTTAGGAAAGTAGTAAATCTCACTCCTGCAATTTTAGTCTTCTTCAGATGCACCTGTGGCCACAGCCCTGGTGCATTCTCATCTCCAGCACTGACTCCCTGGAGGGCCCAGCCCCGCCTCACTGCCCATCTATTC
This sequence comes from Dolichotis patagonum, assembly GCA_004027295.1. NCBI lineage: Eukaryota > Metazoa > Chordata > Mammalia > Rodentia > Caviidae > Dolichotis > Dolichotis patagonum. Next base: position 22,885 of record PVJX010017256.1, on the reverse strand, counting down.
CTACCTCATTTAGCTTCAATGACATTGATTCTGTGATAATTACTGATTCAGAAGAGTGATTAAGCTTGTCTGCATGGAGAATTGGGTACTGCAGATTTTCTATTTTTAGGGTTTTCAATCTCTGTTGCAGATACTCAGTTCTGTATCTACAACATGTGAGAAGCAATTCATAACATACAAACAAATGACACATCTTTGTTCCAATTAAAACTGATAAAACTGACAAAAATAAGTGAATCCTAAGATTTGGCTCATGTTTTGTTGGCCTCTGATGAAGAATGTTCTTTTATTCGCTTATTTCTCATTCATGTATCTTATATACGAATGCTATGCTCATTTTATTCATTTTAAAATTTGTACGTTGATTGTTTTTGAAGAACTCTTTACATATCATACATAAAATTCTTTGAATAACATGTATGTTTCAAATAGTTTCTTCCAGTTCATGACTTTATTTTTTTAAAAAAATATGCAAAACCTCTGTCAATAAGTATAAAATTCTTAATAAATGAGGAGATATGTTCATGAATTGGAAGACTCAATGGCTTCCATTTTAAAAAATTTTAATGAAATATCACCCAAAATCTCATTACATTTTTTGTATAAATTGTTGGACTGAATACATAATTTACATACAAGTGCAAATCTGCTTGAGTAACCAAGACAGCTATCAAGAGGAACACTGGGGAGAGATCCCAGCAATGCTTAGTGTACAGAACAGTGATCTACGGAGCTTGGTAGTGGTGAGAGAGAGACAGAGATCCATACATGTGCTGTAACACAGAAACAGGTTCACACACGCATGTTCAATTAATTTTCAGCAAAGACCAAGACAGTCTGTGGACGGACAGAGATAGGAGTGAGCAGAAAGGAAAAGGAAGTAAAATAGGTGGAGAAGTGACGCCCATTTCCCATGCTTCACTTATTATGTATCACGAGCATACTAATAAAGAAGTAAAAAAATAGAGATAATCCAGTGAGAACATGACAGTTCCCAGGAAATCATGCTAACCACCCAGCTCCGTCTCCTGACAGTGCCTGATGGGTCTAAATGTCCTTTAGGACTCACATCCCTTCCAGTCTCCCAGTTCCTGGGAATGACAGGAAAAGAGTTTAGAGAAAAAATGTTTTGTATTTTTTTCATATTTCAAATTTAGGAGCAACTGATTCTTTAAACAAGTCCTCACTTTACTGAGTTTTAAGCTAGAATGTGTAAAGTATGGAATATAAAACTTAATCTAATCTAATGTTGTTCACATCCTGAGTGCTGTGGTATGTGGGTCACCTTATTGCCAGAATTTTTTTGTCAGTCTACTTCTGTCACCTACAGAATGACTGAAGTCACCCGTTTGGGAGGTTTCGGTGCACAGCAAACAGCCTCTTGGCCTCTCGGTCTGTGGTGAGGCCATGGACCACGTGGACGCACACAGCACAGGAAGCCGCTCACCTCCCGGCAACCCGGACACAGGCAGGAGGAACCAGCATCCCGACTCACCAAGGGCAGGTGGGCCTGAGCTAAATCCTCCCACCGGGTCCCACCTCAGCACAGGCCAAAGAGCCTCAGGTATGGGCCTTTGCAGAACATTCCAGATGCAAATCATAGTGCCCATAAATAAGTTTAACTTAGAAAAGTTGTATCATGTTAACAGCTGCCTTAAGCGAATTGGAGTTGCTATACTGTTCCCGCATACTTTAACGAAGTGACTTAGATAAAGAGGGATCATTTATCATGATAAAAAGTAAGTCAGTTAGGAAAACTACAACAGCTAAACTGTACAGACACTTAACATAGAGCCCAAAATACATGCAGCAAAAGCTGAAAGAACTACAGGGAGAAACAGAAATTCATTAACAACAGTTGGGAGACTTCGGTACTTTCAGTAATAGATACAACTGGGCAGAGCGACTGCACGGAAATGACAGCCTTGAGCAGCCCCATGAAACAGCTTGACCTGAGGACACCCTCCCGCAGGCGACAGTGCTCTCAGACCTGCTGGGGACACTCCAGGGTGGACCGAGTCCTGAGCCACACACCGGGCTTCAAGGACTGGGCGGGACTTAGATGAATGGAAAGCATAGCTTCACATTGTCTCTGACATCTGTTTATTATACATGAGCATCACTGATATTTTTCTTTTTTCTGCTGCCCTGCTCTGCTGACTGGAGGCAAAGTGTTTGCACTTTCTGCGGGAGCACCCTGAGCTAAGACAGAACCGAGTGTGCCTGAGACACAGCTAAGACACATCGTCACCAGTAACAACTTTACTGCACAGCTTTCTTCTCTTTTCATTCCTGTTGCTTTTTATTTCTGGGAACCCAGAACCCTGGAGTTTAATATTTATTTTAATTCAGGCCTCCTGTCAACTACTATGCTAGTTGTAAGTCAGGTCTCTGTGCAGGGGAAGTGTAATGTGAGAATTCAGGATAAAGACCAAACCCATGAAGCCAAACAGTGTGTGTGCTTGAGACTCTGCCGGTGCAGATGAAACCTATGAGGCTGTGAAGACGCCGCTGTGGTGGCCCCGGGGTGCGCCCTGGCTGGTGCGGGGCTGAGCCCAGCTGAGGGTTTGTGCCCCAGCTGCAGGCGCCTGGGGAGCGCTGTGGGCTGCAGCACAGAAATAAGAGGCTGAGTCTGTGAGCCGGACAGAGGAGATGGACAGCGAGCTGTGGCGTTCTTTAGGGACTGTCGTGGCCTTTAGTCTTCCACTCTGCTTTGTCCCTGAAGGAACGTAGAACAGGGTGACCAGGTGGCCCCCGGGATCTTGGCGAAACCACTGCACATTGGTCACTGTGTTGGAAAAATTGCACGATAGAGTGGAACTGGCTCCCTCCTGGAGGATCCGGGATGGAGGACTCTGCTCCACCTGCAGCCCTCTCACACCTGAGTAGGAATAGAGACAGGGTCACAGGTGATGTCACTGTAGCACCTACACAGCCCTGAAAATGCCCCCATGGATCATGAGAGGGAAGAAAGCCTGCAAGATTGTGAGCTCCCACCCCTGCCCCTCCACTGCAACTGCAGAAATGCTTTAAATTCCCCAAATCTGAAACAGTTCCACTCACAGAGCTGGGTGCACAACAACCCCAGCAGAGAGCTCAGGGTCCTCTTCATGGCCCTTCTCGGCCTGGGTGCCTCAGTCAGATGCACTTAGTCCACTCAGGGGCACTGCTGTCAGTTCCTGGTTCTGGAACTGCTCTGCTCCTGCAGCCAGTAGGCTCCACTGAGGAACCTGCCCAGGCTGGACACCGTGAGTCCTCCACAGGCTCTGTGCAGGAAGCCCCTCCCGCACTCAGACCTGTGAGAATCTGGATGGAGCCTGGTGGGGAGAGAGGAGAGAGAAAGGTCATTAGAGGAAACTTTTCTGGTAGTCCCTGACTTGTGAGGACTGTGAGGGGCATGTGAGGAGGAAAGGGAGGCGCTTCCCCAAAAGAAAACAGATCAACTGTATTAATGAATCTGGGGACCATCACAGAAAGGACATGCATGTACATGTATTGAAACCAAGAAAAGAAATGTGCATTCTAATGGGTCCTTAGTAACCTGTGAATCAATTTACATGAAAGTCACTCTATTTTTACTAAATTTAAAAAGTTGTAACACCTCTAAAGTATACGCATAATGTTGCCTTCCTATTGGAGTATGTAGATTGGGATTCTCCTGGAATAACCAAGAGCTGTGGTTAACATTATTATAAGGAATTGCTCTTTAAGGAGGTGGAGGGCTGGGGATAGTTTAATCAGTGTGCACTAAATTACACTTAGGAGCAAGAAGTTCAGGTGTGCTGGTGCACATTAGGGTGACTAAAAGTAATGATAATGTATTGTAATCTTCAAAAGGCCAGAGTAAGGAGTGTAAAATGTACCACCCTAAGGAAATGATAAAGGCTCAGCAGGACATGGTGACCCGTGCCTATAACCCTGCCACTCAAGAAGCTGAGATGGGCAGATCCCTTGATCCCAAGGGTTCCAGGTAAGCCTGAGCTACTCAGCAAGGCCTCAGCAAAAATTAATAATTTCTTAAATGATAGAAGTTTAATAAAATATTGCTTAACCTGATTTAAACATATATGCATCTAAATGTCACATAATATTCCATTAATATCTATAACTGCATTTGTGCATGTCATTTAAAACTGTCTACAGGTTATATAAAATAACTGATACTGGAAAAAAGCTGTTTATTATGAGAGGAAAAACAGTATCAGTCCAGGCAAGAGTTACATATTACCTGCCTGGGCAATATGGCTTTTTAAATGATTCTTAGCTTTTAGTAACTGCCTGTGTCTCACGCTTCTACCTGATAAAATGTCATTGTTCTTTATGATTCCTCTCCTTCCCGCACTTTCTCTTCCCACTGTATCTCTGTCATTATATTTCCTCTTTTCTTCTTACCTTCCATTTTTTTTAGCTACCAGAAAGAAGAAAAAATATTCAAGAAATGATAGCATTTCAAGGTTTTTTTTTTTAATCATTGTGAGCATATAAAATAAACCTCAGAGTTTTCTCTGGTATATAAAATACTAAGCAATAGTTTTCTTTTTTAAAAAATCTGCCTCTTGTGCTTTGGAATTCTCAGTCTTGCCTTTTCTTTCTCTGTTCCTCTGATCCTGGAGGATTCTGTGAGAGAGACTCTAGTGACGCTGGTAAAAGTCCTGATAACAGTGTGCATATGCCTGAGGGCTGCAAATGCTGAGGACTGAAGGAGAGGCCTCCAGTTCATACTATGGTGTCATCAATTAGCATTTAAAAGGCAGAGCTGCTGAATGAAAGGCGTATCCAGCAAACAGGGTTTTCAGGCACTGATAATGATTAATTTGTCCTCATGCCCAGTAATCTTTCCTTTTAATGATTACGGCCCCTTGTGTTCAGATCACTCCTTAGACTGCAGAGGAAGAAAGGGGTTTGTGACTCTGCTCCATTAGACAGAAACCGGTTCGAGGTTAGGCAACAGTGCACTCCAGGGGCCAGAAAGAGAGCTGAAGAGAAGATCTGGAGGCCTGGAACTTTCCCCATTTCCTTCTGGCCTTTCTAGGGTTGAAATTCAAAGCTTTATGAGAACGTATGAAGGAGAATTTATGTTTTTGTAAGGTCATTACCTTGAGTTTGTTTTAAAAGACAAAAGTATGGGTTAAAATGAGCACAAAAGAATTTTTAGGATGAGCAATAAAATTCCATGATATTACTTGGGGTGGAGCCCGGGTGGTTCAGTCCAAAGGAATGACTATTCCAGCACAGAATGGAAAAGGGGAGAAGAAGCCTGGCTTCTTACAAAAACTGAGAGTTTACTCTGGGGTCTGAGGTTTGGCCAAGATTCAGGTGAGAGAATCATTTGTCTAGCGCTGTTACCCTTCACCTTCAGAAACATGAAATTAGACACTGTGTTTGCCGTTCTAGTCACTAAGAGAATGTTTATCTTTCTCTCCGTCTATACACACAGATGGAAAGGAGTCTTTCTTTAGAGAGGCGTCCACGGTGCTTGCATTCACATATTGCTTGTTTTACAGAGAAATGTATGAGAATTTTTTAAGTAAAATAATAAATAAAAACAATGGTAAAAAATTTAAAACCACAATTGTAGCAAAATAACAATGGCACTATTGTGTATTGTTACCTTCAAATTAGTTGCTCATATTACAAGATAAGGGCATGAAAAATTGATCAGACAATCTAGGCACAAATCTTTTCAATGAGCTAATAGCAATTAGTTGTATAACTATCTTAACTGTTATACCCCTATATATTATTTTTTTCCTTTTCCTTGTTTTCTCCTTTCCCCCACCCCAGTTTCTCTTTCCTTTGGAGAACTGTCTTTCCATTTCACACTATCTATTGTACATTTTGGATCATGTTTACCCTTCAGCTTCTTACACTATGGGGACAATATGATGTTCACACGTGTGAGTCTGATTTATTTTACTAATGAGTATGGTCTCTAGTTGCATCTATTCCCCTATAAAAGTCTCAAGTTTTATCCTTCCTCATAGCTGAGTGATACTCCGTGGTATAAAAATACCACATCTTTAAAAAAAGATTCCATACCTAGGTTGATGAGCATTTGGCTTATTTCCCAGGCTTAGCTCTTACACATTGTGCTGCTATAAATATGGGTGCACATACATCACTGTGGTGTGATGCTGTTAATTCTTCTGAGAAAATATTCAGAAGAGGAATAGCTGGCATGAATGGGACACCTAATGCTATTTTTTTCAGGAATCTTCACCCTGATTTCCACAGTGGTTGCACCAGTCTCCACTCCCAAAATTGGAAAAGGATTCTTTTCTCCTCACAACCCCTTCAGCATTAGTTATTGGTTGATTTCTTAATAATAGCAATTCTTGATGGAGACAAGGTGGCAGACTGGTAGATAGCAGGAGAGAGACCTTCTCTGAGAGAGACAGCTCAAATGCCAGAATAAAACACCCTGGAGAGACCCAAACAGATAGAGATAGACTCTCACAACCCACGAAGAAACTAAAGTGCAAAAAGCCACTCAAATATGAGGTCCTGGGGCTACTATTAATGCAGATAAGATCAGCAAGCATGGCACCCTCATCGAGCCACCTGAATTCCTGCCCGACCTGAACAACGGATCCGAGCCGAAGTGACTGGCTTGAGTCGCTGGAGCACGGATCTGAACAGCCCTGCGTGCAGCTTGCCTGGACCGGCTCTGCACACAACTCACCCAGAGGCACCGTAAATTCCCACCACAGATGCGCTGAAGTTGGAGGTCGGGGAGCCCAGCATTTTTCGGGGATGCGGTGAGTGATGGGACCCTCCCATGGGAAAGGGAAAACCAACTGGATGACATGTTGGATTTGGGCAGGACAGCCCTAACTCCATAAGGAAGTGGCTTCAGCTTGTTGCTCCGCTCGCCGAGCAGATTGGTGGTATCTGCTTGGAATAGGCCACGCCCCTGGCAGGGACCCAGTTACTTCCCTGAGATCAATGCACACTGACGCAGTGAAGGCCTGCAAAGGTTGACTGGCCCAGAAGGGAAGAGCTAGCACACACTGCCCGTGGGTGAACTCTAATCTCTGATAACCTATTGAAGAGGGCTAAAGCTCCTAGCCTGCACCCTCTAGAGGAGCCTTAAACAACAAGAAATTTACGTACACTTGAATGGAAGGAACCAAAAACATGATGATGATGAAAGGGAGAAATAAGAAAACACTCCCAGTCCCCAACCCTGAGAACATTGATTCAGGAGAGGGTAAATACAAAAGACACTGAGGGCAGCAACAATGCAACATCAAACATAGCATTAGCGGACATAAAGAGATATCTTCAGGACCTCGTCAGCAGGACCAAAACTGAAATATTAATTCAAATTAAACAAGAGATAAGTAGATTAATAGAAGGGCTGGGCACCTCTCAAGAAGACACAGACAAAAGAATGGAGGAACAAAAATGGAGAGAAAAATTTAATGAAGAATTCAGAAAAAAACCTAGTTTTCATGAAGCAAATAGAAAGAGATTATCAGGAAACTAAAGACTCGATAGAAAGCTGGCAAAACTGCTTGAAAGAAACCAAAGATAGACTATCAAAAATTGAACACAGGCTTGCAATGTGGGTTCATGAAAGGGAAGATCTCTTAAAAATAACGAGGGAGCAGGCAGTAAAGATACAAAGACTGGAAGATGACAAGAGGATCTATAACTTAAGAATAAAGTATGTCAAAGAAGAAGCAGCAATCAAACCAGAGGAATTACAAAGACTATTCACAGAAATTATTAAGGAGAATTTCCCAAGCATAGAAAAAAGAAATGATATGCAGAGGTATGAAGCATACAGAACTCCAGCCACCTACAACGCAAACAGAGCTACACCCAGACACATAATAATGAAGATCCCAGAAATTCAATATAAGAACAGAATATTAAAAGCCATCAGAGAAAAGAAACAGATCACCTATAAAGGAAAACCCATCAAAATCATGGCAGACTTCTCAACACAGACCATCAGGTCAAGAAGAGCTTGGAGTAAAGTCATTCAAGCGCTGAAGGAGAACAATCTCCAGCCCAGATTGATGTATCCTGCAAAACTCTCTCTAGAAATTAATGAAGAAAAAAGATGCTTCCATGACAAAGAGGAGCTAGGAGACTTTGTGACCACCAGTCCAACCTTACAAAAAATACTGAAGGACATTCTAGGGGGAGAGAACAAGAATATGAGCATTTCAGAAGCAGTGGCAGAGAGGCCTTAGTGAATGAGGCAGACAGTGAAGTGGAAGAGAAAAATATACTATCAATGGCAGAAAAATAGAATAGCAGAAATGAGCCAGAGAAGATTGGTTATAATCTCTAGTATAGAGGGCCTTGAAATACTAACAGAGAGAAACACAGGCAGAGTAGATCAGGAGATAGGGTCCATTGAGCTGCTCTATATAGGGAGGCAGTGGGACCCAAAACAAGCAGTGCACCCCATGGGAGTGAAAGGGGAGGAATTGTCTAAAAAAGGGAGGCAGAGGATATTGTTAATGGGGTGACAAGATTTAAAATTGACATTATTCTCACCACTCTGCTTGGATGGATTATGTGCTGTTCCAGTTTGTCTACTTATGCTAGACTTGAGGACATGGTCAGCTATCCCAAAAGTAAGAGGACATATTGTGGTAATCATCCCTAATTTTCCTATCAACTTAATCTGAAGCCCTGTTTAACTTATACTGTCTTATTATGACTGATCTTATTTGAATCTGGTTTGTTAGATTGCTACTTTGTATTGACTGATTTTATTTAAATCTGTTGTGATGGATAGCATCAAGTCTAAGAGTATAGGCAACTACACTGAAGATGACAAGATTCAATAAGATACCCACTCTGGTTTGATTATTACTTGCTTTTGAAGTCTTATAATGGATCTAATGCTTTGTTTTTATTAATGTTGTTATATACTGCTGAGACACCATGGTAACCATTGTAGATCATAGTTTTATGTGACTTTCCTGCCTCATGCTTTTCTAGGAATTGTTTTATCTTGCTTTGTTTTGTTTTTCTTGCTAATACAGAAATGATAGGTATACATGTAGAGACTCATGCATGTGTAGAGCTTATAAACAGTTTACGAGAACCAACTATATAACACATGTTGAAATAAACAACTTCTTTGAAGAAAAAGAGAAACTACAATACCCAGTGCTGTTTCCATAATGTCATGATGTGAAGCCCAGGAAAACTATCACTCTTTGTTCAAAGTGATCTTAGCTTGCTTTGCCTTGTTTAAGTTCAACACACATTAAGGTATGGACAGCTGTTTTGAGGAGAATGAGAGACACTATGACAGCCATTCATGGCTTCCCTAATGTCTGGTCTTGAACACCTGTAATGCCCTCCTCATCCTGCTCAGATCAATTCTATACTAGGTTGTTTCTTATGAATTCCCTATATGTGACAATATGGACAACTATTTGGAAGAAAACAAGAGTCAGTATGATAGAGAGTGAATATCTCCAATTGTCTAGCTTTGAAATTTATGTCTTACATTGCTTTCTTGTGATCCTCTTTGGTCTGTTTTGTTGTCTTTAATTTTACCCTATTGATATAATTGCATGTATATTTGAGTGGGTAAGATGGATGACCATATTGCTGCTTTTGTCAGATTGTGGAGCAGAACTGTTAACAGTCTCACTGTTTGAATGTCTACTTTACATGTTTTAACTTTGTAATTTGAACGACTATTTTCAAGAAGTCTGTGTGTAATTTGTCAAGTAATAATTTCTTAGGTTTTATTGTTGTTGTACTTTTCCTTTTTTCCTTGGAATACTGTATTGTCGCTACCCTTTATTCTGTTTTATTTTGTTTTGTTTTTTTTTCTCTTTAAATAAAATTATAAAAAAAATTAGCAATTCTCACTGAGGTGAGATAAAACCCCAGGGTTGTTTTAATTGGCATATCTCTAATGACCAGTAATGTTAAATGTTTTTACATTTATTTATTTGATATTTGTATTTGTGCATCTGAGAAGTGTGTGCTCATGTCAGCAGCCCATCTTTGAACTGAGTCTTTGAATTTGGGGGGTCTGATTTTTATTCTCTTCTTTATATGCTGTAGACAGAAGTCCTTTGAGAGACTTTTCCCACTCTGTGTGTTGCCTTTTCTTTTTTTCTTTTTTTTTTAAAGGGAGTAAAATTAAACACAACAAAACAGAACAGAATGGGACATAAGAAAGCATAAAATTTCAAAGTTAGACTACCAGAGATCTTCACTATCTGTCATATTGTCTCTTGTTTTCTTCCAAATGGTTGTCCTTACCTTTGCATATGGGGAGCTCATACTAAATAACATAGCCAATCTTTTCACAAGATGTGTAGTTCACTGGCTCCCACTTGCTAAGCAGGGAAGGGGGGACACGGAACAGGGGACAGGGCGACATAAGATGTCTGATTCTCAGCCCACATGCCAGCAGGATCACAGCCACCCCCAGAGAGGGGAGTATTTCCTTGTTCTCCTGGCACCCCAAGTCAACCGCATGGTACAGATCCTGATGCGCCAGGGTCTCTCCCCTGCAGGCCCCCCAAAGTCCGCCATACTCACCTGCTATTTCTTTCTGATGCATTGACCATTCCATTTCCAAAGTTCTGAACTGGCCAACAGACCACAGAAAGAATTTTCTTTAGGCTCCTGTTTGAAACTAGAAGCTACAGCAATCTGCTGGCCTTGCTTCAGGGCCACTGTGGGTTGCCTTTTCATCCTACTTGTGGTTTCTTTTGTTGTGCAAAAGCTTTTCAATCAGATATAAGAGTTCAGTTGTTGATTCTGTGAAGAATTCTCTGTGCTGTTTGGGTTTTGCTCATGAGATCTCTGCCTGCTCCTATGTCGTAAAGACCTACTTTCTTTCAGTAAATGTAGTGGGTTTTTTTTTAACACTGTGATCCCTGATCCATTCTGACTTTTTTTTAGTGCATGGTGATAGACATGGGTCCAGCACCATTTATTAAAGATGCTTCTTTCTTCCAGTGATCATGTTTGACCCCTTTGTTAAAAATAAGGTGGCTGAGGGTTTTTGTAGTTGTGTCTGCATCTTCTAATCTGTTCCACTGTTTCTCAGTGGCATATTCCATTGCCAGTACTATGCTGATTTTACCACAGTAGCTTTGTAGTATAATTTCAAGTCAGGGATTGTGATGCCTCCTGCCTTACCTTTTTTCTCCAAGATTGCCTTTGCTATTCTAGGTTTCCTCCAGGTGAATTTTATGGAAGTTTTCTATAGTTCTGTGAGGTATGTTAATGGTAGTTTGATTGGGATTGCATTAAATCTGTAAAACAATTTTGAGAGTATGGCCATTTTCACTAAGTTGGTTCTTTCTACCCAGGAGCAAGTGATATTGTTCCATTTTCTGATATCCATTTTAATCTCCTTTTTCAAAGCACTGTAATTTTCAATATATAGATCATTTACTTCCTTTACTGTATTCATTCCTAAGTAGTTTTTGTACGTTATTGTGAAGGGTTTAGTTTTTCTAATTTCTCAGTGAGTTTTTCATGTGTTTGCAGGAATGCTATTGATTTTTGATTGTTGACTTCCTATCCAGCTATGCTACTGAAATTGGTTATTAACTTTAGGAGTCTTTTCGTAGAGTTTTTGGTGTCTTCTATGTAGAGTTTCATGTCGCCTGTGAATAATGTTAACTTGTTCCTTTCCTATCCTTATTCCATTTATTACTCTCCCTTGTCCAACTTTTCTGACTAGCATTTTCAGAAATATATTAATGAAAGTGGTGATAGTGGACATCCTTGCCCTGCTCCTGACTTTAGAGTAAAAGCCTTCAGCCTTTTCCATTTAGTGTGATGTTGGCTGCTGGTTTGACATGATGGCTTTTAGCAGATTTTGGTAAAGACCATCTATGTGGATTTTCTGTAGGTTTTTTTTTTTAAGTCATGTATGAGTCCTAGACGTTATCAAAAGCGTTTTCAGGATGTGTTGAAATGATTACATGATTTTTGTCTTTGGTTGTATTTATACAATGTGTAACACATGTTGATTTACATATGTTGAACCATCCCTGCATTCCTGGGATGAATCCCACTTGGTCATGGTGGTAATCTTCTTGATTTGCTGCATTCTGCTTGCTAGTATCTTATGGACAATTTTTTCCTCTATGTTCATGAGGGAGTTTATCCTGTTTTTCTTTCTTTCTTCTTTTCTTGGATAGGTCTTTCTGTGGTTTTGGTATCAGGGTAATACATGCCTCCAGGAATCAGTTAGGGAGAATTATTTCCCTCTGAATTTCATCAAAGAGTTTGATGAGTCTTGGCCTTAAATCTTCTCTAACTTTCTTGTAGAATTCAGCTGTGATTACATCAGGACCTGGGCTTTTCCTGGTTGGTAAGTTTTTAATTATGATTTTCACTTTATTAACTGATATTGAGTTATTCATAATTTTTATTTCTTCTGGATCCAACCATGGCAGTTCATATGTATCTAGGATTCTGTTTCTTCTGTGCTTCTCATCTTATGGGAGTAAAGATTTTCAAAGTAGGCATTGATGATCTTCTGAATTTCCATAGGATCTGTAGTGATTTCACAGTTTTCAATCCTCATTGCATGAATTTTAGTATTTTGTTCCTTTTTTGATAAGGTTGGCTAAGCGTTCTTCAATTTTATTTATTCTTTCAAAGAACACACTCCTCAATTTATTAATTCTTTGCATAGTTTCCTTGGTCTCCATTGTACTAGTTTCTCATCTGATATTTGTAATTTCTTCCCTTGTACAGGCTTTGGGTTTGTCCAGCTCTTCTTTTTCTAGAAGCTCAAGGTGTAACATTAGGTTGTTTATTTGTGCTTGTTCTTTTTTCCTGATGGGAGAATTCACCACTATAATTTTTCCTCTTCAGACTGGTTTCATTGCATCCCATAAGTTCCCTCTATGTTGTATCTCTATCCTCATTTAGTTATAAATAGTTTTTAATTTCTTCCTTTATTTCATCTGTGATCCACTGGTTTGTTTAGAATGGTGTTATTTAATTTTCACATGTTTATGGAGTTTTTGAAGTTTCCTTTGCCATTAATTTCCAATTGCATTGTGCTATAATCTGATAATACAAATGAGATAATTTCAATTCCTTTGCATTCACTTAAGCATGTTCTATGGGCTATTGTATGGTAAGTTTTATACATTGTCACCTGTGCAGCTAGAAGAATGTGTATTCTGATGTTAGGTGGAATACTTTGAAAATATCTACTGCATTCATCTGTTCACAGGTTTGGTTCAGATGATTTTTTTTGCTGATTTTTTTTCTAGTTGATCTATCTCTTTGTGACAATGGGGTATTAAGTTCTCCCATTAAGACGGTGCAGGGAAACCAAGCAACCTGCTTGTCTTCCTGGAAAGCAGCTGTGGCTCAGTCAAATGGTGGCCACCCCAGGGAGAGAACCAGGCAGCGTCTCCTGAGATCCATGCCATATTGGAACTTAGGGTGCTGGGAAGCCAAGCAATCAGCTCGCCTCCTTGGTAATCAGCCATAGCCTACCAGCACGTGGGCTGAGAATCAAAGATCCCATCCCCATCCAACATTAGCAAATGGGAGCCAGATGTCTGAGCATCTCTTGGGAGGTTGACCATAAGCAATATAGCAAATATGGGGGATTTCCTTCTGCCATCTCTTTGAAGGCAAATATTGTTATCACTGTTTTGCTTTGTTCTGATTAACTGTATTTCTCTGTCCAATATTCTGTTTTGATAAGTTCTATGATGTTCTGTATTTGGTCTGAGTTTGCTATACCTGATTGAAAGAACAACTATTGTGAAGATAACGAGATATACTATGGTACTTATTACTGTTATCCCAGTAACCTGCTGTGATGTTCTGTAGCAATTTTACTGAACTGTCTCAATTGGCTTTGTTCTGTCTTATTTTACTACCTTCAAAATAATTAAAAAATTTAAAAAAAGATCTCCCATTAAAATGTGTTATGACTTACTTGATTTTTCATGCCTAATAGTAACTGTATTATATAGTTATGTCCTCCTGTGTGTGGTTCATATATGTTTATATTTGTTCTGTATTCTCACTGAAGTTTTCTCTTAACAAGTATGTAGTGACATTCTTTATCTTTGATCACTCTTGGTTTGAAGTTCACATTGTTTACAGAGAGAATAGGTGCCCTTGCTATTTTCTGGGTTTCTGTTACATGATGCATTGGTTTCCATCCTGTGACTGTCGGGCTATAAGTTTCTTTCTGAGCTGTGTGTGTTTCTTTCACATGGTGTATTGTTGGACATTTCACTTTGTACACCATTCTTAACACACACACCACAAAGGTAAAAAGCCATGTACTGTTTCGTTTTCTGTTATTCCAGTGACTTTCTAGCTTCAAATTTGGAGATAAATTTTCTATAAAAGGACTAACAGTATCTTTGAATGCTCATAAAGAGTTTCTTGAGTCCCATTGATTCACAATTTTGTACCATATGTACTACACACTCAAACTTTTGTTTTTTCACAGCACATTAACAAAATTAGGCAAACTGGGCTACCATGACCGAAGATCTTAGAGTGCATGTAATTCTACCAGGGTGACAGTCAGGAAGTTGTTTTCCTTAGGAAACAACTTTGCTGTGGGAATAGAGTCATTTAATACATACAAGACACATTAAATGATGACTGTGATTCAAATTGCCACCTAGTATGCTTTGTATTGCAGGACGTAAAACTGACCCCCAGCTATGCAATTTTGAGCTGGCACTCAAGACATTCAAAGCTTGCCATAACTCAATATCCCACCATTTTCTGGTTGTAGCAAAAAGTCAACATACAGGGAATGATTTCACCTCTAAAAAAAATCACCTACACTGAAAAAGTGCAATGAGGTCAAATTCCTTCCTTTTAAAAATGTTTTTAGACCTACTACTGAAGTTGCATTTACAAAAGAATTGATAAAAATACTCCTCTGGATTGTACAAGAAGGACCACTGGTGAGACATGTGTCTGACTCATCAGACTTGATTTATTTTTCTTCTGTGTCCTCATTGGCTTCCCGCTCCTCATTTTTCCTTTCTTAGTTTTCTACAGTTAAATCTTTTGTGGTTTCCTGATTGGCCACTTTGGCCTGTTTTCCCTTTGTGCCCCTTTTCCCTTTGCTTGCACTGTTTGCTATGAAGATTTATCCTTTCCCGCTGCCTTTTTTGGCTTTCTTTCCAGTTTTGCCAGAGCAGGTTTAGCCACCAACCTCACTGATCTCCTCTTGTGCTCCTCATTCCCCTCCCCTCCCACTGAGGTGACTGACCTTCCTCTTGGGCATGTTGGAAGAGGCCAGTGCAGAAGCTGACCCCTGAGAATGTTGATGTATGTTAATGTAAACTAATATTTGCTTAAATAAATCATGTGGTCAAAATCCTGGTCTCTCTTCTACTGTGTGAGTTGAGTTATCAGAGAAGTAAAGCCCACCCTCAGGTGAGCAGCTACACCATATGGTTGGGACCATAAGGCTGGGTGATAGCAGAAGAAACTGGATATGAAGAGAGAGGACTCACTGGACATGGCCTTTCCCGACCACGCTTCCTCCTGTCCCTTCTGTAGTCCTAAGAGGGCCTGGCAGGGAGCTGCCCCCACTGCTTGGTCTTGAGGGTCCTCTGCAGCCCCGTCTCCTGAGCAGCTGCATGAAGCACAGGGCTGGTGAGGCGCTGTGCAGGAGATCTTGCAGCTGGGGCTAAGGACAGGCAGAGCCTGACTTAGTTGTGGAGACCGAAGCAGAATAAAAACACAGATTCAGTTTCCTATGCTTGGTTCTTAAATGTTTGCCTGAAGAACCTAATAGCCCAGGAGATTTTAAATAGCAGCTAATAGGCGAGAAATATTAGTAGAGAAAAACTCCTCGTCAGTGTTTTCAGGAAAGGACAGCAGTGAGAGGGTCCTGAGTCTGAAAGAGAAGGAAACCTTTCAGGCTGAGCACGGGTACTTTCGGGGAGCGAAGCTGTTCTCTTTAATTTTACACCCAGCCCTTCCTACATCAGCATAGCTCACGACCTCTGAGGGTTCTTGGAATTTGACCTGAGACCGGCTCATGTTCCTGGGGAAACTAAGTGAACGCTCTCACAGAAGGGAGGGACACAGCCGTCCCCTGCCAGGGCTTCTCCCCCAGCCTCCAGCACCCTAGGGTTTTTGCTCTGCTCCCCCTGCAGCTCTCCTCACTGTGTCCCCAGGGCGCAGTAGTAGGTGGCAGAGTCTGACAGCTGGAGTGACGGTTTCTGCAGGTGGAAGGAGCTGTGCCTCTTGACAAGAGTGGCCTGGAAGCCTTGGTTCTCTGCCGGCTGGTTTTCTGTGGCGCTCCTGAGGAGGAGCTGAGGAGCCGTGTTGGGATACTGGACATACCAGAAAAGGGACGGAGCCGAGTATATAGTCTGGTAAGTGCAGTTCAGGATCAGAGCGGCCTTCTCTGGGAGAATGACCGGGCCAGCTGTCTGGGTCACAGAGTCTCCATAGCTCCACCCTAAAGAAACAAAAAAATATATTGTTATATAGGAAGAAAGCTAAAGCTGTCATGATGGTAGGAAATTGAAATATTAGTTATTAGAAAAAAATGTTTATTACTGCAAGTTAAAAGCATCACAAGAAGACAGCAGATGACAGAATGCATGTTAATAGAAGCAAATGATTCCTGATGTCTGTGATTCAGCTCCAATGAGGCCGTATAGAAAAGCCTCACTTAGAAGAAACCAGAGCTTTGTTCGGCACAACAGCTGTCTATCTGGTTACTACAAAGGTATCAGGTCTGTTGAAGGACGGCCTCTCTGCAAACGCGGACCACACATGAAGCAGTATCGCCATCTAGTGGTAGTTCTTAAACTTGCACTCTACCTCTGACCTTGGTTTAAGTACATATAACGCCATTGTCCTCCCTCCCCCTTGGCCACAGAAGACCCGTTCGGAGACCCCCTCAGTGTCCCTGAAATCACCTGCTGCACAGAACACTGAGCGGACCGCGGCTTCCCTACATACACACCTGTAATACCGTTTGTGTATGAAGTGGGCGCGGTGCTGTGTGAATCAACACGCTGCCGACAGCTGAAACGCGTTTGGGTTCATGTCTTCTACTCACAAACACTGTGGCTTTTATATCTCAGCTAAGCACTTGTCACGCACTGTGGCTGTAGCTTTTTTCCAATTCCAGGTGTGGTAGAAAGAGTCACAAAAAAGGACTGAAGTGTGCTCATTGTGAACCACGAATATCCTGGGTACAGGGAGGACTCTCGTGCTGGAAGAACGGGGCACAGCCATGCAAGATTCCATCGCACTGCTCAGGTGATTTATCTGAAACTGATGAATTGTGCATGTCTGATATTTTCCATTTAGTATTTTCAGATGACACATGACAGAATGTAACTAAAAACAAAGGAAAAACTTAGTAACAGGCACTGTTATAAAATGGCTTGTGAGAAAGTTAGATAAAAAAGAATAAATATGTAAGAAGAAATGCATTTGCCTTATACAACGACAACTGTATTTGGACAATACTTAATTACTGAGACTTGCAGTGCACCCTCATGGTGCAGAGATATTCCCCCAAATAACCCCAGCCACAACTTTTAAGTGGACTAGTCTGAGATCCCTTGATTCCTAAGGACAAGAAGGACATCTCTGTGTGCAAAGCCCTCTCTGCTCCCCACCAGTGCCTCACCTCATTATCCCCGTCCCTCCCTGAGTCCCAAGCAGCAGCCGACTCCACCATCCAGTTCAGGGTTTGCCGGACAATCTGCTCTGAAGGACCAGTGTTTCCTCACGGGCTGGTACATTTGTGAAATACAATGAGATAAATTACTATGACTGTAGGAATTGACCCTAAATTTTACTTTTAATCTTTGGCTGATTTGCACACATGTGGAGGAAACTCTCTGAGGAAAGAAAAACCAATAGGCTGAATAATTTCCTGAGCTCACATAGGGCCAAGCACAGCAAGCAAGACTCATCCAACATTGTAGCGGGTGAGGCAGACACCAGAATCCTCCAGAAAATGATGCATAAACAGTGGGCTAAAGAGGTCCTGTGATGTAGGCTGTCAGGTAGAAGCTGGGCAAGTTCTACCAAGTTCCTAAACAGACTAGGAGGAACTTGGAGGGTGGGATACAAGTCAGACAGCCTCCTTTCTGGACACCAAAGGCCTGGCAGCAACCGGTAGTGTCCACGCTTTCTGTCACGTTCACCTGACCAAGACCTGTATGAAAGCCCTGAACTTGAACACGTGTGGTTTTCTACCTTTTGGAAACCCCCTCCCCAATAATGGGTGGGGGGCTCTTCCTTTTATTCTTCTGAATAAATGTGCACTTTGTCATCCTCCTGCAAAGCAATTCTCCATCCAATGATATAACATTCATGTATGTAGCACGATCACAATGGTCAGATATGTGAACAAGCAGGTAAATAGCATCGATAGCCAGGAGAAAGTGATATAGGAGAATGAAACTCCCAACATAGTATGTCCACGAGTTCATGTTCTCTAAAATTGAAGAATGAATTTTAGGAACAACAGAGGTGGAGATTAGAATATATTTATTGAGAGAAAGCTTCTGTCTGGGGAGAAATAGGAGGGGGTCCTGAGCAGGTTGCCCAAGACTCTGTCATTTCCAGGGACTTTTATAGGGGAAAGGTGGGGGAAGACTGGTGTCATGGTTTATGTCGGTGGCCCCCAGGCCTCATGTATTTGCATTGTGCATTTGTGATTGGTTCATTGTCTAGTGCTTGGATTGGTGGTGTCAGTGCTACACCCTCCTAGGGGTGGAGCCAGGATGTGATGTAATGACAGGAAGAAGGTGTGTCTGTCTCTCTTGCCGGTTTCCGCCTTACTGTTTGCAGCTGCCATGAACTGCAGCCCCTCCATGCCACCCTGCCTTGGAGCCAACTGAGTATGGACTGAAACCTCCAAAAACTGTAAGAAATAAACCTTTCCTTTCCCAACTTTGGGATCAGGTATTTTGTCTCTGCGATGAGTAAAAAGTAACTAAGACAACTGGGAACTCACAAAGCAGATGGGCATAAGGTGGGACATAACTATAGTTAGCCAATAAGATCAATAGTTTAGGTAAAATTGATTACATTAGGGACAAATGGGAAAGCAAGTCACCTGTCAAGTGGGCATTCTTGGAGCTGTGACCTTTCCCCTAGAAGGATGGGATAGTGCCTCCAGGGTGAGAGGGAACTAATTAGAATATCAGTCTTTAGGATGTGGATTCATTCTTTTGATCCTTTGTCTTGAGGCCTGGCCCACATCAGGAGGTGTCTGTCTCCCCTGCAGTTTCCAGGTGTCAGCACTGGCTCTATTGAGGACCCAATTCCATCTCACTGTCTATAATATTTTTGACTAACTCAGCTGCCTGCTACAAAAGCAAAACAGTAGAAAGAGACAAAGAAATGACACAGATGATAGGATTATCATTATAAAAGGAAATAATCATAAATCATTAAAATTATGTGTGGTAAATTACCTTAAATCTCTAAAGAACTCTGGTATCATGGAGAGTAGAAAAAGTCACAAGGGTCAAATAGAACTTCTAGAGGTCAGAATAAATTAGATAGGATTAGTGTCAGATGAGAAAATGCAAGAAAAATCTCAGCAAATTTTTAAGGAAGAGCAATAGAAATGGTTCAAAGTGAAGACAGATAAAGCAGATTGAAGAGGAACAGTCCCTGAGCTGTGGGGAAACTCAATTGATCTTATGTGCATGTGATGGAAACCTCAGAAGAACACAATGGAGAAAGAAAGATAGTTAAATAGGGACCAAGAAAATCAAGACTTAATTATAAACCTACTAATATGACAGAAATGGAAAGACATCTATTCCATGGATTACAAATATAACTGTTTGGATTGTGAGTAAAACTAGAAAGAGGATTACAGTACTTGGATGACTGAACTCGATATTGGGGTTTACAATAATGGTGTGACGCAGGACAGGGTTCACTGTCTTTCAAATAATTTTCTCTGTGTTACTGTTACTCAATTTCCTTAATGCTGTTTCTGCAATGCTCTATCTACTCTTACTCTCACCCATAATGTTCTTTTGGTTCATATCATGTATTTTTAAGTCTAGAATTTCTTTTCATAATATCTTTATATCTCTCTTCATATTCCTACTTCTTTTCCTTTTTTATACTATTGGTCTCCTGCATGTCCCTTAACTTATTTAATATAAATATTTACAACACCTTGTTTGATAATTCTGAAATTTGGGCCTTCCATGAGTCTGTTTTTCTTAACCTTTTATCCTTTCTTGTGTTCATTTTCCTGTCTTTCCACATGTATCATGTACAGGTACAAATTCCCTATCATAAATGTGATCATTATGTGTATATAAATTGTACCTAAACTTCATTAAATTGCTAAAAGCAAAAATCCTTGTATAGGGAGATGACTTCATTTCTAAGAAGTATCTAAGAGTGGAATTTCACTTTTTATTTTAAAGAGAAAAAATAAAAATAACAATAAAACTGAGTTTAAAAACAGGTTAGTAAGAGAGTGCACAGAATTACTAAATTGAGTATTGTTATCTTCATAGTATTTATTCACATTACAAGATACAGGCATGTTATCTCATCCAAACAATATCAGTACAAACCTTCCTTTTCAATGACCTAAGTGGAACTAGTTGTATAACTATCTTAACTATCTTTGTACAAATATATTTTTCCCTTTCTTCCTTTCTCCTTTTCCTTATCACAGTTTGTCTTTTCTTTTGAATAGTTTCTTCCCAATTCACAATATCTATTGTAAATTTTGGATCCTATTTACTCATTTAGTTTTGCATATTAGCAAGACAACATGATGCTTACACACATGGGTCTGATTTATTTCACTTATGAGAATGGTATCAAGTTGCACCCACTTACCTATAAAAGTCTCAAGTTTATCCTTCTTTGTGGCTGAGTAGTACTCCATTATATATAAAAATCACATCTTTTTTATCCTTTTCTCAGTTAATGGGAATTTTGGTTATTTCCAAGATTTAACTATTACAAATTGTGCTGCCCAAAACATAGGTGCACATATATCACTGTGGTATGATGTTTTTAATTCTGGGAAGATACCCACAAGAGGAATAACTGGCTCAAAAGGGACCTCTTATCCTAATTTTCTGAGGAATCTGCACACTGATTTCCACAGTGGCTGCACCAAGATACATTCCTACTAACAGTAGAGAAGTGTTTCTTTTTCCCCACAGCCCCGCCAGCGTTTGTTATCAGTTGATTCTTTGATGATAGTCATTCTTTCTAGAGTGAGATGGCATCTCAGTGTTGTTTAATTTGCATCTCTTGAAAGACCAATGATGTTGAACATTTTTTCAGGTTTTCATTTGCCATTTGTATTTCTTCATCTGAGAAGTTCATGATCATCTCAGGTGCCCATTTTTAAACTATATCATGGAATGTGGGGGGGTCTGATTTTTTTCAGTTCTTTATAGGTTCTAGATGCAAATCCTTTATTGGAGGGAAAGCTGACTATAATTTTTCCCACTCTGTGGGTGTCTTTTAGTTCTGTTGGTGATTTCATTTGTTGGGTAAAACATTTTTAATAAAGTGAGATCCATTTGTTGATTCTCTGTAGCATTTCCCTTGCAGTCTAGGTTTTTGTTCATGAATTTTCTGCCTACATCTATGTCTTAGAGATTTCTATCTTCTCTTCTAATAAATTTTTTCTATTTTAATATTTAGTTTTGATTCATTTTTACTTTAGTTTAGTGCATGGCGATAGACATGTGTCTAGTTTTAGTCTTTGGCAGATGGAATGCCAGATTTTGCAGTTCCATTTATGAAGGTTTTTCTCTGATGAACAAGTTTGGCCCCTTTGTCAAAGATAAGATGACTAAGTGTGTTTGTAGTTGTGTCTGCATCTTGTAATCTGCTGCATTGAGCCTCAGAGCTGTTTTGTTTGTTTGCTTGTTTGTTTGTTGTGAGTACCATGCTTATTTTATTACAGTAGCTTTGTAAAATAATTTCAGGTCTGGTATTGTGACTCCCCAGTTTTGCCTTTGTTGCCCAGATTTTCTTTTGCTAGGTTTCTTCTGGTTCCAAATGACTTTTAAGAATGGTTTTCTCTAGATGTGTGAGGTGTGCTAATGATATTTTGACTGGGATTGCATCATAGCTGTATAGCAGTTTGGAAGTATGGCCATTGTCACTATGTTCGTTGCTCCTATCCAAGAGCAAGAGACATCTTTCCATTTTTTTTATATTCCCTTTGATCTAGAAGTGGAATTTCTGTTCTTTAGGTAAAATCATTTAACAAGATACTGCTCAGAGATTTCCCAATGGAGTCATGAAAATTTAAACCCTACTAGCAATGTGTAAAAGCCTCATTTTTTAAAATTTTATTTTAATCTTTTTTTTTTTTTTTTTTTGTACCAGGGATCAAACTCATGACCTCACGCTTGCCAGGCAGGTGCTTAAGCCACTGAGCTAAATCCCCAGCCTTAAAATTTTATTTTAAAGAGGGTAAAATTAAACAGAACAAACCAAAACAAAATGGTTCATAAGAAAACAATGTAACAGACACAGATTTCAAAGCAAGACAACCGGAGATCTTCACATTCCATCACATTGTCTCTTGTTTTCTTCCAAATAGTTGTCCATATCTTTGCATACAATGAATTTATACCAAAAAAATAGTATTAAACTGATCATAACAGGATGATGAATTCATTTTAGGTTCAAGACCAAACAATAAGGAAGTCAACAATGGCTGCTATGATGTCTCTCATTCTCTTCAAAATAGCTGTCCATACCTTCACATATGATGAAATTAAACAAAACAAAACAGACTAAATGACTCTGAACAAAGAATAATAGTATTGCTGGATTTTACATCATGGCACTACGGAATCAGCACTGGGTTCTGTAGTGTCTCTTTTTCTTCAATGTAGCTGTTCATTTCATTGTGCTTTATATAATTGTTTCT